>JAGKPX010000079.1:81293-95688 GCA_022609215.1 Alternaria triticina
TGAAGATGAGGATGGGATGGAGGAATGGACGGCGAATGTTGTTTTGAATCGATAGTTTGTGATGGTGTACCGGCTAGCATCCGTCGCTTTCATGATTGATGCAGTCTTGCACTCTTTCGCCAGGGTAGTGCGGTAGATGGTGATGCAGGAATGATATGCACATGTATTGCTTGCCGCTGCTTCACTGTCGAGTGCACGTTCTTTCGAGGTCGCGCGAAAGTTACTGCGATACCGGCAAAGTCAAGTCATACGATGGTCGTTCTAGAGGTAAGCGCCAGATTCGGGTCTTTCAAAGTATTCAAGCTCGATCTGATAAGATGAGCGTGAACAAGTGCCTGATTACTCACGCGACGAGCAGTGTTGGCAGGAGCTACCCCTCATACATCCCTGTCGCTTCCCGAAGTCATCCCTCTTCCGGACAAGCCTGGGCGCAATGACTCCACGTCCACGGACACTTGGTGCTGAGCTCTCCAGGTAGTATCCAACTCACCGTGAGATAGTCTGAGGTCACGACCAAGTCAGTCTCCAAAGCACAACCGCCGCAATGGCCACGTCACAGCAAAGCCTAGATCACCTAATCCTCTTCGTCCCCGCCAACCCAACAACGCAACTGCCCGAAGTCCCTCCATTCTTCTCGGACAACTTCACACTTACTCCAGGAGGCTTCCACGCTGATGGCGCGACATCAAATGTCCTGATCCTTCTGGCAGATGGATGTTACATCGAACTCATCTCCTTCGTCAACCCTTCCCTCGCGCCTAAGCATTGGTGGGGCCCCGACGCCAACTTCGTAGGCTGGAAGGACTGGTGCCTGACCAACTCGCTTTCGCCGGAGAAGAACTACGAAGCGGTGAAGGAAACTCATTTGGAGCCGATCAAAGGTGGGAGAAAGAGGGCCGATGGTGTCGATGTAGCCTGGGCTGTCACTTTTCCTAAGGGGGAGTATGGTGGGCAGAGTGTCAGGGGCAAGGTGCCATTCTTCTGCCACGATCTCACTCCTCGGAGTGTCCGAGTACCACTTGACGAGACAAAGACGACTCATCCATGTGGCGCGATTGGGGTCAGCCGACTTACTATCATCGTGCGCGACCAGGCCCTGCTAGATGAAACTAGAAAAACCTACGACGCCGTCATCGGTAGTGCTGGAGAGAAGGTTGACGGAGGATTTGACTTCAAGCTCAGGCGCGTGCATGAAGTGGAGACTCGCGACACCGGTGCGAAGATTACACTGCGCTTGCCAAAGAACGAGGAGGAGCAGGGTCGCGTTAAAGAAAGGGGATTCTGGTATGGCGACGTAGTCCTGACAACAAACGCAAAGGCTGGAAAGTTTGGAGGCTCCGCGGAGAGGCTCGATAGTGGAGAAAGAGAAGGCGGGGTTGGCGGGGTGTGGCTCGAGCCTGCCTGAGCGGAGGGGTTGAATGTGAGAGTGGGATATTAGGGCATCGAGATTGAGGCTGAACTCTAATCGTCGTATCTCGTATTGCCTGCTTGTGAAGATGCATGTGCCGAAAGAAGAAGACCGCCGGAAGACGACAACCTTGGAGTTGGTCTGGGTGGCGATGTATGCTATAGCAAGGGACGCACCTGCAGGCCGGCGAGATTGAAACCATGCTTGTACACACCCGTGGTGCTACTGTGCTGCGTTACCACAAAGCGCAGATCAGGTCGATATATCGCGCAGAAGCGCCATGGGCTTGTTCCTAGCCATGCAAGACTCTACTCGCATTCGCAGTCGGGAGGATTTATGGATGTGTAAAGCTAAAGGTTGCATGTGCCTTAGTGGCGCTAGGCCGCAACTAGGCAACCGAGGAACAACCCAAATTTGGCAGCAGCGTTGATTGGCGGGTGCTATCCGGTGGGTTGAGATGACTTGATCCACAAAAGATCGGGTTCAATCCTTAGGTAGGAGTATGGCGATGCGCGTGTTTGTTCAGGACGTGGCTCACTAACAAGGTGCAGTCTAGGAGATAGACCATATGCTACCCGGTCACGATAAGGTTATACAGCACAGTGCATGACTCGGGTCGTTTGTCGGAGTAGAAGTAGACGTGGAGGACGACGACGACGATCTGGAGGCGTTGATACGGCAAAAGAAAGGCGCTGATACGCGGCGACAACACGGCGGACACGCCACAACGACCCAAGCTTGGGTTCTGCGCTTGCAAGATGCGAGATGTCTAGAGCGAGAGCAGTAATTCTACTCGGCGGAACTCGAATCGAAATTCTGAGGCGGGCGGAGCTAACTCGGACGAATGATAGCGGGCACGTGTCCCAAGGTTTTGCTTTGTGTGCTAACGTGACGAAGTGAAGTGCCGGCAGGATCGCATTCGAGGCAAATTCCATGTCGACCTGTCTGGTCGCGCATGGGAAATTGCCGTGATGCAGTGTGCGAGTGGGCAGCGACGGCGGGATGCCGCTGAACGGCGGAGGGGACGACCGGCAGAGGGGCCCGAGGGCTAGCGCCTGCGGATCTGGACCGACGTCTGCCCAGCTGGAGTCAACGTCGACGCCGTCAGTCCCTCTGCCCGCGCCCGTGGTCGAGGTATTCACTATACGGGGCGTGGCGGGACCTTCGTCTCGACACTCGCCCCGTGGCGCGCCCCTGCAATGGCGGCGCACGCAGCAGAACCAGGGCAGATGCGCGGGCACGACGAGTATTGGCCCTGCGGACTTGTGCACCGAAGCCAATCACTAGGAAGGCACTCCCGCCAAGGCGCAGCGTTCATCCCCAATCTTTGATTCCCATGACGCAGGCGGAGATGCGCTGAGATGATTCTTGTTTCCTTACCACGCAGCGTGAGTTTTCGCGAGCGGCCCGATGCAAGACGACAGGCGACCTGGACCCCCTCCGGCTGGTCACCCCTCGGCTGGTCCCTACGGCTCGCAGTTCAAGGTCGCCATTCCACGCTTACCTCCCCGACGCGCCCCGCCACCCACCACGCCCAAGTCGCGCCAGAGGGACAGAGTCCAGCGGGCATGTCGCAACTGCCACAAGCGGAGTGCGTTGCCATTGTCCCCGATAACTTCTTTCACTTTCTCACGACCATCTAACACACGCTAGAGATCAAGTGTAGCGGCGGCCTCCCCCGCTGCAACTACTGCGACAAGACCGACAAGAACTGTGTATACGAGCGCCCCAGGAAAGACCGTCTGGCGACGTCAGTTCCATCCCCTGTTTCCAAGTTCTGCAATTGACTCCCCCAGTGCCAAAGACCGCAACCATGCCCTCGTCTCCGTCCTCAAAGACCTCAGCCTGCGTGTCAGCGACGATGACCGACGTCGGATTGAAGATGCCCTCCAGGATGTGAGTATACGACTTGCCAGCCCGGATGCCACTGCTCAAACTAATGCCGCCAAGTCAGATGACGAGGTCGGGTCGCCCGTCTCTATATCCTCTTCTTCGCGAGCATCCGTCCCTCAGCCCTTCTCCCAACATTCGCGCATGCACCCCTTTGCCCCGTCGTCTAGCTATGTGCCACTCGGAGCGGAAACGTCGCCTACGTCAGATCAGTCGCCCCTGCCTCGCCTAGACGGTATCGTTCCGGAGGAATCGGGCGACGAAGACGGTGGCGAGCTGCCTAATGTAGTCGAAGCAGGCTTCTTGGGCCAGATCTCCGAAGTACAGTGGCTTCAGACGCTCAGGAGCAGAGTGCAAGCTCTCGATACCGTTCTGCTTGGCCCACCTGACACTACTGCGCCACTTTCTCAGCCACCCTCGCCTACTTTCACTGCCTCACCCACCTCCCTTGCCGCAAGCCCGCTCGAACACATTGCTCTCACCAATTACTATCTCGACGACGAAGGCATCAAACTCACAGACTGTGGGAATCCCTTTGAGCTGCCGCCTGAGCATACTGCAGCACTGCTATTCCAGTGCTTCACCCAGACCATCCAAAGCTCCTTTCCCATCCTCCCCCCAACTATTGAGCACCAGCTGCTCCAATACTATACCTTGGTTCGGAACGGGCAAGCTATACATTGCCCAGAGAAATGGTTTGCGCTAGTCAACCTCGTCTTTGCCATAGGCGCCAAGTTTTCACATCTCATCCAGGCCGACTGGCGAGCTGATGAGCTGGATCACATCGTCTACTTATCGCGTGCCTTCCAATTGCTTAGTATGAATGACACAATTGTTGTCCTAACGACTCCGGATCTGCTCACAACGCAGGCAAGTCTGAGCCGCTGATTCTGTTTGACTATGCTAAACGTTTTAGGCTGCTGGACTCTTTGCGATTTACTACATGACTGCTGGCCATGTAAATCGGTACGTTCGCAATGATCTTCGCTTGTTGCCTTATCTACATCTCTGCCACTTGCTCCCAATCTATGTGCTTGCATGCTAATATCGAATCAGGGCTTGGGTAATGGTAGGCATGGCAATGCGATCGGCCTTTTCGCTCGGCCTTCACGTGCAACAAGACGATCAAACTGTCTCTGCCGCCCGAAGGCAGAGTATGGTTTGCACCTGGTGGAGTTTACATGCCCTGGAGAGCATGCTCAGTTCGATTACCGGTCGACCGAGCATTATACCCAACGAAGACATCACAACTCCACTGCCCAGTGCCGTGAATAGCGATCAGACCCAAAGCGTACCTGTGCCTAGCCTCGACTTTCTCGATGCCGATACCCACCTGAATCTCTTGACCCAGCAAATCATCTCCAACATCTACACACAACGTAGATCTGCGCCATCATGGGACTACGTCCAACAAATGACCATATCTCTATGCGAACACCTTGACAAGTGGGCATTTGAATACATTCCCCAAGTTCCTTCAGAAGAACGGAACTCAGCTCGCATGCAACAACGCGACGTCTTCTTGCTCAAACTTCAGTACTACCGACTGAAGGTTCTGACGACTCGTCCCTCACTCCGCCGTATTGAACGCTGTTTCCAAGCCGGAACCGATGACTTCAATTCGCTCGATCAGTCTGTGGCAGAGTCGTGCGTACAAGCGGCACGGGATGTTGCATCGCTGTTGGCAAACGAGCCTAACGTCAGGAGTCTATATGAGAAAGGGCCATGGTGGACAATTGTCCACAACAGTATGTTGACACCTCAATCCTCCATCTCACCTACTGACTAATTCATTACAGTCATGCAAGCTCTCGCCGTCCTCATGATAGCCATATCCTGCCCTGATCACTTCCGCGACACACATCAAGCGTCTGTGCACAGCACACGGCAGCTCGTCACCTCACTCCGCAGCATGTGCGACACAAACATGTTGGCCTCCCGTGCCTACCAGGTCGTATATTCGATAGTCAAGACGTCAAAACCGTACGTCTGGGCCGATATAGCAGATGCCTTCCCGGATGAGGTCATCATGGTGCTGCAACAGCCAGCACCAGCAAAGGTCGATCCACAGTATCTGCCGTGGCCGGACAACGACCAACCATCCGAGGCTCTGTTCCGTTATGAAATGGACAACTTCGGTAACTACCACTTCCACATGTTATGAGAACGGGGGGTTACCTTTCGCGGAACAACCACTGCAGCACCGACTGCACACAAAATGATGCGATTGGCGATGGACCCGGGAGACTACCTCTCACCCTTGCGGCATCGGTGTCCAATTCGACGCTAGCGGCCACTTTGGCACAACGTATTCTTAAAAGGGACCCCACCTCGTCATAATCGGGGCCAAAAGTTGGAAACAGGACAAGTTCGCATTCTGGAACACGACCGGCTATGAACGGGACAACTGGATACGGACAAAGCAGCCGTGTTGTATGTCTCTGCCAGATAACGCCCAACACTCGTCGCTACCGCAACATGACTTACGCGTGTTATACCCAAATACCAACTCGAACAGCGCTGTAAGATGGAGGAAAGATGCTGTATCATAGCATCAGCATTCGCTTGTGCGTGTCATATTATCGGCCCGCATCGCATCGACGCGTTGGCGGGATTAGGAAGAGGTGAACTACACTAGTACATAGTACATCGTTCACGGAACAGTAATAGCAGGATAGTAATAAAAAGCAGTATTGGTTCATGACCAATGCATCTCGTTTGATGCAACAGCGGCAGATTTTCACATGAAGCATACTGACAGTGTCCACGTGACGGTTGTTTCATGCTGTAAGGATGTATCAGCTAGAGACTACCTAGGTAAATTCCTGTAGTGTAGCCCCATTGCATTACTTCAGCCTTGCTAAAATCCAACAGAGCCAATCCAGCACAGAAGCTCAAGACAGTCTGGCAGGTCTCAACCCAGCTCCTCCCGCAGCATCTCCCATCTTCTCAGTATCAATATCTCCAATGACGCTCTTCAGCAACTCGGGCACAATCTGCGCCGCATCGCCTTGGAAGAACCAGTCCCCATCGTACAGCCCTCCCGCAGGAACATCATTGGCGTCCATGTTGATAATGGCAACCCTCGCTCCCTTGCTGCGCGCAAGATCCACATACCCGGCGGCAGGGTATACCTTCGCACTTGTGCCAATGACCATGATGAGATCGATGTCCTCTTCGTCCTCGATAAATGCGTCAACATCCTCCATAACCTTCTTTGGTAGTGTTTCGCCAAACCAGACTACCCCCGGACGTAGCAGGCCGTTCTTGCATTCGGGGCAATGGGGGAGGTGCTTGTAGTCGAGCTCTGGAATCTCGACGTTGATATCTGAGATGTCTAGTTCGCGTGCGGCAAGGGCAGCGTTTGTGGTTGGATCGGACTCGTCGGTGGGGATGGCGAGAGCAGGCACGATGGGGTCGGTGTAGTTGTTGCGCTCTGAGTAGTTGCAGAAGAAGTCTGAGCACTTGAGGTCGAAGAGAGAGCCGTGCAGGAGTTTGAGCTGTTCGGCGGGATGTTGAGCGCGCGGTGATAGGCCTATTGAGGGTAGTGTTAGCTATGCGACTGCTGGGGTCTGCGGCGGAGACTCACCATCGACGTTCTGGCTCAGCGTGATAAATTGCTCCTTCTTCCTCGCCAGTTGGGCAAGGGCGTAGTGGGCGGGGTTGGGCTTGGCTTTGAGTGCCATGTGTCGTCGGTAGCTGTAGAATTGCCACACGAGTCCTGGGTCGCGCTCAAAGGCCTGGGGAGTTGCTAGTGAGGTCGCGTCATGCGTCCTCCACATGCCTCCCGCACCTCGAAAAGTCGGTAGTCCAGAAGATGCGGACAGTCCCGCGCCAAGTAGTGCCAGAATACGCGTCGATTTGCTCAGGTGTTGCTGGAAGCTCTCGAGGTCCTTGGGCGGAACGACGCTGGGTTGGGCGGCCGAAGAGGCCATTCTGCGGATGATGTTGGGCAGCGTCACGGTGGAGGTGGTCTTCTTCGCAGACTGGGCGTGCGAAGAGGAGGAAGATAAGAGGCCGGGCGTGTCATGTGTGCGTTGTCTGTCCGACAGGCAGAAACGGGGGCCTGGAGGTGTTTGCGGGGAGGGGGAAGCTGCTGCGGTAGTGGCACCTGCAAGGTACGTCAGGCTCCCCCACCAGCGGCCTAGCGCCCACCAGGCCGGGAAACCGATGCCTCTTCCGCCGAAGCTTGATTCGCCCGAGCCAACCTCCGCCAACGACCATGACTTTTGCGACAAGATGGCTGCGACCGGCCGCACGCGTGCCATACCGGTGCGATGCTGCGAGACGCGTCGGGCGGGTGCAGCCAAGAGTCGGCGGCACGAGGGCGTATGCGGCCGCTGCTGTGCCCGCCGCTGAACTCCGATTTGGCCAACCGCTCCATGAGACGCATCCACACCTACTCAAGGCTGGGGAAGGTGATGACCGCCCGAGCAACGTCTTACCCTCTACTAACATGCTGCAGTCACCCCCGGTATCACGGCACTCGAGTACCACCAACGCCGCGTCGCCCTCGCCAAAGAACTGCCCCCAAACTCGACCGCCATCCTCGCTGCAAACGACCTGAAATATGCCTCCGGCGCCGTCTTCTACAAGTTCCACCAGGACCCAGACTTCCTGTACCTGACGGGGTTCAGAGAGCAGGATGCCGTGGCCATAATAGAGAAACACGAAGATGGAGAGCACACATTCCACCTATACGTCCGGCCCAAGGACCCCAAGGTGGAAGCCTGGGAGGGCCCACGATCAGGCGTTGAGGCCGCGGAGGACGTCTTCAACGCCGACGTGAGCGGCAGTGTCGACGATCTACCTCGTCTACTCCCCGACATAGTCAAGCGCGCGCAAGCCATATACACCGACCTCCCCCAATCCCGCGTATCGAAAAACCTGCTCTCACGGTACCTCGCCGGCGCAGAGCCCTCACGCACAGGCGGTATCTTCAATGTCTTCCGCGACGCACCCGCAAGCGTACGACCCCTCCGCCCCCTCGTCAACGAACTCCGCCTCATCAAATCCGAAGCCGAGATCACAAACATGCGCCGCGCAGGCCAGCACTCGGGCCGCGCTATCACAGACGCAATGCGGCAATCCTTTACGACGGAAAAAGATCTCGACTCTTTCCTCGACTACTGGTTCAAGCAAGACAACTGCGACGGCCCGGCATACGTCCCCGTCGTGGCCGGCGGCATCAACGCAAACACCATCCACTACGTCTCCAACGACATGCTGCTCAACCCCAAAGAACTCGTCTTGGTTGATGCAGGCGCCCAGTACGGCGGCTACGTCACGGATATAACACGCACCTGGCCTGTATCTGGCAAGTTCAGCCCCGCCCAACGCGATCTCTACACGCTCCTGCTCGCGGTACAAAGATCCTGCATCTCGCTCTGCCGCACAGATTCAAACTTCACTCTCGACAAATTACACCATACAGCCTCCAATTCTCTAGCCGCCGGTCTAAAGGATCTAGGCTTCGACATGGATGCAGATGCTATCCAGACGCTTTTCCCACATCACGTGGGCCACTACGTTGGCCTCGATGTGCACGACTCCCCTGGTCTGAGCCGAAGTAGAAAGTTTGAAAAGGGCATGTGTGTTACCGTTGAGCCCGGTATCTACGTCCCAAATGAAGAGCGATGGCCCAAATGGGCGCGCGGCATAGGCATGAGGATTGAAGACAGCGTTTGTGTTGATGACGAGAGTCCGTATGTCCTCACAACCGAGGCAGTCAAGGAAGTCGTCGATATAGAGGCGTTGAGGGGGACGGAGACGAAGTTGTAAATGAGAACTATGATATCCGCTTTTGCCCTTTTGTGATGGACGTGCTTGCTATTGCTTGATGCAGTCCCGTGGTAGAGATAGCTACAGCAGCTCATCTGAAGGTGAGTTTGCTCACCAGCACAGAAGATGGTCAAATAGTCAGAGCTAATCGCACCCACCCCTTCATTGCAGTTCTCACCAATCACGCACAGCAGAATCGCACTAGCGGCCCGCTCCAGGTTTTCCCCACCAGAGCAGCGGACAGCAAACCTACGCATCAACTCGCGGAGCTTAGCTCCAATGGAAACACCATCTTTGGCACAATCTCACCTCGAATCTACAGGTTTCAAGTGTCAATGAGCATCGCCGCAGTACTGTAGCGCATCAACATGTGCCTCAACCTCAGCTGCGTACACCAACACCGCTATCACGTCATTGACGAATCGGACCTTGGTCTTTTCAAAGTTGCATATTGGTGAAGCCATGATCGAGCTGTAACAGCCATCAGCAGCCAGCCTACGTAATTCAGGTGATGGCTTGGTCTAGTTCAAACGCATAATCCACGAAAACACATCACCAGTATCCAGAGATGGCATACCACGAATACAAAGCTCTCGCGGAACGTCACATCAGGCTTCTCAAGCTACCAGAGACTTCTCAGTGTGAGGAACTTCTCATCCTCGTGGAAGTATCACTGGATGCGCCGCCTCCATACGAAACGATCTCCTATGTATGGGGCGAGCAAGATAAATCTTGCGTCTTTGAGTTGGGCTCGGGGAAGTCGGTCCTCATCACGCCAACATTGCGCACTACACTTACGCGAATTCGTCCTCATTGTCAAACAGGCTATATATGGGTTGATCAGGTACGGCAATGTTCTACGAAACAGACAGCAGTGTCTTACTAACTCTATCGTGACATTCATAGTTATGTGTCGACCAAACAAGCATCCCCGACCGCAACCAGCAAGTATCTCTCATGGGAGAGATATACAGCAAAAGTCAACGCGTAATAATCTGGCTCGGGCAAGAGACACCCTGCTCCGAATACATGTCCTACTACCTGGGCTCCCTCCTCCCTCCCGCAATCCAACAAAAAACCAAACACACACCCACATCAGCCTCCCATCTATCACAACCCGGCCACCAGTCCTTCGTGCGAAACCTCCTAGCCTTACCCTGGTTCACCCGAGCCTGGGTAGTCCAAGAAGCAGTCTTACCCACCCTCGCTTCCTGCTTCCTCGGCGCGTTCACGTTCTCTATAGAAGATTTGTGGGCTGTCGTAGTTTACTTTAGGAGTGCTGAACGGTATCTCACGCAGAAGGACTACGTCAACTTACGCCAGCTACCGGGATACTTGGTGCTGAACGAGATTATGCGATTGCGGATGCAGGCGCGGTATCAGCGAGGTCCTAGCCCCAACGAGTCGACGTGTTTCTACCATTCCCTCTCTGTCTTTGCGCCGAGATCCAGGACGTCGAGTCGACACGATATCATTTTCGCTTTCCTGGGGCTACAGCGAGATCGAAGAGTAAAAATCGTGCCGGACTACGATATGGACTGGGATGTTGTGCCCTGCGTAGCCACCAAGTCAATCATCGAAGCTACAGCTAGTTTGAACCCATTCGGACTGCTGCACCGGAAAGACGAAGAAGCGAGTCGGTGGCCAGTTCTGGCGTCTTGGGTGCCGGATTGGTCGAGGACAGCCGAGGCGGAACCGTTGGTTTTCCCGAGGAGTTGGATTTACTTTGATGCTTCTGCTGGGAGACAGCATGAGGTGAAGGCGGTGAAGGACCTTGACGCGTCGCATTTGGTGGTTACAGGAAAGGTTATTGGTGAGGTGGAGCACACGCTTGCGTTTACGAAAGGCCTTGCTGAGCCGCTCGCAAACCGTCATGGGTGGGACATTTGCTCTTACCTCAACTTGCCATATCTACACTATCTGTTGAGACAGATGTGGCGACAGAAGACGACTGCCCCGTCAATGGAGCGTTTGCTGAAAGTTATTCTAGCCGACGGTTCCTTCACACTAAACCAGAAGCTAAGAGAGCACTGCAGCGAAGGTCTACCAGCTTCTGATATAGACGAGCTAGTTTCAACGTACTTGGCGACTGAAAACGCTCCAAAGGAGCGCGATGTGGTCACAATGGGTCGTTCCAAGAACGCTGATGATCTAGGGAAACGAGCGACCAGACTTCGCGATCATGCTCGCGTAGCTTGGGGCCGACAGGTTATCGTAATGCGCGATTGGAGACTTGGGCTTGCACATCGTTCGGTCTGCGAGGACGACTTGATATGCATCGTCCACGGTTCGAAAGTGCCTCTTGTGCTCCGTCGTCTTACTAACGGTTATTATCGCTTGATGGGCCAGTGCTACTTTGAAGGCGCTATGCGCGGCGAGGAAGTAAACTGGGATGAGGCGAGTGCAGATGAATTCGTACTTGTGTAAGCGGCGCTGCTGGTAGTGTTCATGTTTGTTGGTACTTTTCCTAGACAATCTTAAGACAAGAAATCATTAATTGAGTGATAGATTATTTATTAAGTATACACATGAAGTGCCTAATTAACTACTACTTCTAGTAAGTGTAGCAAAGCAGTTTGCCCTGAGTATCCAAAAGATCCCTCAACTTGACAGTCGGCGCCAACTTGCCCAGACCAACCTCAAAGTCCAGAGTAACGTTCTTGCCACTGTAGTCGAAAGGAATGATCGGGCCACCAACCTGGTGAAGGCGGTTCTTCAAGTCCTTCTGCTGCCACATCGAGAAGATGTGGTCGATGTTGCCGTGGTGGAGGTAGAAAACGGGTTCACCGGGGCTGTTGTTCGCATCACCAGCCTGGCCCAATGCACCGCCAACGCCGAAGTGGCCGCTGCCGTGGATGTTGGGTACCGCGAAGGTAGCCTCGCCCTCGACTGCACGGGCAAAGCCAGTGTAGTCCTTCGAAGCCATGACCTTATCGACGAGCTTTTGGTCGGCCCAGACGTTGATGAGGGTAGGGACGAAGTCGCGCTTCAGGCAGTGAGGTTCCGGAAAGTTGACCATGAACTTGTCGGGTGTGAAAGGTCCGTTGGTGACGCATCCACCACCTGTTCCGCCTTCAACACCAAAGGGGTTCGTCTCGGGTGTGGGGTCGACCTTGACGCCGTTACCGCCGAAGCCGGTATCTGGCTGCCAGATTTCAGAGTCGAAGATGCGTGTCGATGTGGGGTTTTGAGGCTCCGCATCTGCAGACCAGTTCCAGTAGGGTTGGCCGCCGGTGTAGCCGCATTCTTCACGCAGAGCCTTCTCGTAGGTCGCGACGAAGTAGCGGTGCCAAAGTGTGAAGTGACCAACCCAGTGGATGTCGGGTGTTTGGCTGCTGTGGACGGCTTGGAAGTCGTCGAAACGGTTAATAGCGCCCTCGATGCCAGAGATGGCTGGCTTCGACGCTAAGCACAATACCGCGTCGATGTATGCCTTCTTCTGTGGGATTGACAGTTGCTTCCTAATAGGCAGGTGGTCAGCATAGTTTCAGAAGAGTTTCTAATGTGTTAGACCTACCATTCGTAGCGCTTGATGGGGTTCTTGCAAGTCTTGGCCGCAGGTGCAGGAAGAGCCGCTGCTACTGCCGACGAAGCTAGGCAGAGCGAAGAGATGAGGACGTTGATCTTGACCATATTTGCGGTTGAAGTTGAAATGCGCAGCTATATGTTTCAGATTGTTCGAAGGCGGAGTCTTGAAGTCCCTGGAGACTTGTGAAGATGGTGGGCGTCAAGCTTTATGTGCGGCTCGCTGTAGGCCTTATCAGACGCATTTTACCCGTGCAAGACCCATCGAACGACATGAACGCTATCAAAATTAGAGCAAAGGGCAGTGAGTGGCGAACGGACGTGAGCATTGGGAATAGAAACGGGACGTTGGACCCTACGCTGTGGAATTTGGAGCGATGTCCGGGGCCTGGAAAATTCCTCTATGCATGGCGATTCAGGAGACATGCAGCCGCGCCGCATGCAAGGAAAAGTTGAATGTGTACCTGCTAATCAAATGTTACATGCGTTAGTGTGCGGCGCAGAGGTCTGCGTAGCCATCGAGTTGTCCAAAAACCTTGCGGTACATGTGCCATCGCAGGCTATAGCTGTTCAAGCTCTTCTTTGCATGGAATCCTCTTATCGTAAATTCCCATGGCTTTTCAGCGTCCGTTGAGCCTAAGGAGATGTCCCGAGCGGAAGACGTAGCGTGGCTAGTGCATGTTCCGTCAAATGTAAGCTACCGAGAGCTTGGACGGCTCGTATTCCTCCCATGTGGCGCTTAAGCGGAGTCGATTGGTTCGGAGGCGCTCTACACGGGAAGCCCTTATTGACGTTCTTCCTTTGAGTTCACCCATGCGCGCCCACGGTCTAGATGTGGTGGCATGGTGAGACCAGTTTGAAGCGGAAACGCACGTTCTGTGTCTGCCTAAGCATTGAAGCATACAACAATTTCGGATGATTGTGGCCGGTGGGCCGGTCTGGAGATTCCTGTAGGATTTACCTTGCATAGCCAAGAGGTCGTTGCCGAGATAGCTAAGATGGATGCGTGTTTTCTCCCCCATCCTTTCGATCTTGTCGTGTTGGCGGTCACATAGGATTCTTTGAATCCGGAACAAAGCAGCTGATAGGAGGCGCATTGTTTCTATAGGTGTTTTGCTCCCCAACGCGTGTCTTTGCTCAAGCAGCAAAGCTGTTGCGATGAGGTGTGTGGGCTAGGGACGGGAGAACCCATGGATCGGTTTGGCCCGCCTCCGCGCTGCGGCACAATCAACGTCTGAGTCGTGTTTAACGACTGCATTGATTGGAAGGACTCCAACATGCCCAGGTGTTCTTGTTGGCGATTGACGGGAAAAAATAGGGTCAATGGTGGCGAACGGGATTAGATGCTGGGAAGAGAAGGCACAGCACGGAGCTGCTGAAAAGGCCTGGTCTATGTGACAACGGAGCGTTCCTTCGTCCCAGGACCCTTCGTCTTCATTCGCGCTGCTCTCCTGCGTACCGGCTCTCGGCTGGGGAACGGGGAGAACGCGCGGGTTGGCCGAGGCTCAGTCTTATCTAGAGTATGGTAGTTACATAGGTAGATGCCTATTAGTAAGAATATATCTTAGCAAACTTTATTTTTAAATACTTAGCTATATTTACTTATACTTAAAAAAACTTAATTACTAGCTACTTTTAACTTTTTATTTTACTTAATACTACTTTAAAATATACTACTATAAGCTACTTCTATACTATACTATACTAGTAAATTTAATAGTTTCTTACTTAAGTATATAAAAAAAATAAGTAAAAAAAAAAAATACTAGCTATCTACTTTTTAAAAATTCT
>JAGKPX010000007.1:600000-882067 GCA_022609215.1 Alternaria triticina
GCGGTCGATATGCCCGATTGCGGGTGGGGTGCTGTTAGCGTTCACCCTGCAGTGGCTCGTTTGGCAGTTGCCGGTGGCTGCGTATGACGGCGGTTCCTGCGCGGGGCTTCTAGAACGGGGTTCATGCGGAGCTAGGTGGCGCAATTTCATGATGTGACTATCGTAGATGCGATGGACTAGTGGTGATGTTGTCTCTGGCGTGCTAGTGACAGCTAGCTTGTAGTTCGCATTAGGCACTGCTGCGATGCGTCTTCGCTACCATCTGCAATGGGCGATCTGAAGAAAAAGCAAAGTGGAATAACCAGAAATGACATCAATTTGCCTAATTAATTGGTGCCTCTTTCAACTTGAGTCCCGCTTCAGCTGGCATGAGCGCTCCCTCGGGCGGCGGGTTCTTCTTCCTGAACTCATCCGCCATCTCCTCCATCGTCACAAACTCAACGCCTTCATGCTTCTTGAAGTGCTCGATCAACCTCTCATGCATGAGGAGCAGGTGTGGTCGTCCAGATACATCAGGGTGGATTGTGATAGGCTGCACGAGTGTTAGGCGAGCTCTTCTGGCGATGATGGGATACTTACAAAGATGAACTCGTCGTATTCGCGGTAGAAGTAGTCGAAATGGTCCCTCCATAGGTCCTCGGTATCTCGCGCATTCACGAAACCATGGCTGTTCTTCGAAGCCTTGATGAACATGTGAGGTGGCAAGTCCTAACATTCAGTGTGAGCGATGTATCATGGCATAGTAGAAGTCGTACTTACGTCAAGATACCAGTTTGCTGGAATTTCAACCAGACCAGTCTGTTGACCTGCAACGAGTGGCTTCATCCAGTCCTTGGCCTTCTTCTTGTAGTCAATCTTGGTCCAGGTATCTCCGGTTCTCAGATAGTAAGGTTGACAGTCGTGGTGGCTCATGCTGTGATCGTACTCAATGCCGTACGAGAGCAGCAGTTCGGCACCTTCACGGCTTGTTTCCCACCTACCGAGAAAGTCAGCGTATTGTATGCAGCGGCGGTTCTCGGAATATTACCATGGCGCAACGCTTCCTCGGGGAGGCTTGCCAGCAAACTCAGTCAACATCCGGTACGTCTTGTCCAGCACGTGGTGTTGCTGTTCCAAGCTCATATCGGAGGGGTTCTCGTGACTGTAACCGTGAAGGCCTATCTCATGCCCAGCGTCGCGTACTGCTGCCATGTCTTCCGGAAATGTCTCCAGACTATGACCTGGAATGAACCATGTGGTCTTGATGTCGTACTTCTTGAACATCTTCAAGAGGCGCTGCGTACCAACCGTGCCGGCGAACAGACCACGCGATATGTCGCTGGTGCTGTCTTCTCCGCCATACGACCCAAGCCATCCACAAACCGCATCTACATCAACACCGTACGAGATGAGAACGCGCTTCTTGCCCATGATAGCTGTAGTGTGAGAGTGATGATGGTTTGTTGATGCACTTGATCAGATCAAATGAGGAGCTGTCAGTCGGATGGATTCGTGTGGGAACAGTCAGACCGAACTGCCCACACGGGACTACTTCCTCTTAATGCCATGATGCCGGACCTGAGAGCTATGGCGGGGTAAGTGGGATGTAATGATGCTGGACCGACGGCGCGCTTGTCTATTTCGTCATTGGATGCGCCAGCTGCCGCTGCCCCTCGCTTGGCCTTATCGTCGACCCCAACCACCTCCAACTCTCTCAAGCTCATCTCCAACAACATCCGAAAACGGTCCTACACTCTCCAAGGCGCGTTCGCATCAAGTCACGATGACGATAAGCAAGGTATTGAGTGTAATAACGCAGTGCGCACCTTTGAGTGTATCCATGTTCAATCATGAACATGCCTGATAAGATGCGCGCCGCACAGATTGTAGAGGTATGGTGACGTCATAAAATCCTTGAGATTACTTCTAACAAAGTCTATCAGTATGAGAAACCGTATCAATTGTGTGAGCGAGCTGTGCCTCGATGCGGAGACAATGATCTTCTCGTCGAAGTTTACGCAGCCGGCTTCTGTCATTCAGATCTCCAGGTCTGGAATGGCCAATTTCCGGCGGCGCTTCCCATGATACCATCGCACGAGCCGGCTGGAAAGATTGTACAGATTGGCGCGAAAGTGCAAGGCTCATGGAAAGTTGGAGATCGCGTTGGCGTTCTCAACTACAAGAATGCTTGTGGACAATGCGCAGGATGTCGACAGCATGGAAGACGAGCGAAACGTCCTGATCCTCGCTTCTGCCAGAGCAGAATTGTCGCTGGCTTCAAACACGACGGCGCATTCGCAGACTACATGCTGGCAGATCCTAACACCACTGTGCATCTCCCTGATGGAGTTTCTTTCGAACAGGGAGCGCCGTTGATGTGTGCTGGTGTAGGTCCATCTCTTGTCGACTTCGCTCGCACGTCATCATTGCTAACAGCATGAAAAGGCGACGGTATGGGGCGCGTTGCGAAAGCTGAGTCCCCAGGTTCAACCAGGCGATGCAGTAGCCGTGGTAGGTATCGGAGGGCTTGGGCAGCTTGGTATACAATTTGCCAAAGCCCTTGGTTACCGGACAATAGCCATGGACAACCGTGAACAAGGCCGTCGGCTTGCGCTCGACTTGCCCGACCACCTGAGACCTGATCTAATCATGAACTCAAGCGCTAAGAATGCCGAAGAGAAGATACTAGAGTTTACTTCAGGCGAAGGTCTCGCGGGCATCGTAGTATGCACAGACTCGATACCAGCCAACGCGTGGTGTCTTCAGCAACTGGGCAACGGCGGTGTTATGGTCCCGCTGGGCTTACCAAAAGACAGTTGGAACTTCGACTCGGAAGCCATGGTATTCCATGAGCTCACCATAAGAGGCAGCTATGTCGCTAGTGCGGAGGAAGTTGAGTCCATGCTCAAGGTCGTAGCCAAGCACGGCATCTCGTCTCATTTGACCATTTTGAGCTTTACGGAGATACCCAGCCTCATAGAAAGATACCAGCATGCGTCGATGAAAGGCCGACTAGTAATCAATATGAAAGGATAAGCCTCCATTTGTCCGGGAATGAGCTTGTTTCTGCAAGCCGACTTGGAATCTTACGTGTCTTTTACGTGTGTTTTGGACTTTGGTCTGACATTATGAAACTTAGCAATGCAGACCCTCAAAAACGCGAGGTTCTGGGTACTTTCTGGTACGTTATCGAATCGAGTTCGCCACGAGTTGGGGTCATTTGGAGAGCCTCAGGCGTGATCTCTTAGTTTGTTTTGTGGGACCGTCGACCCACTTGCTCACCATTGGTCAAACGGTACGTAAGGACATCCCATCTACCTGAATATGGTCAAAGTCTCGCGGCAGAGTATACCGTTCAGCAAATTCTTATATTGACTGTAGGTATCGTAGCATCCAATTCATACTGCCGCTGCACCTACGTATCTATCATGTCTGTCTTTTTCGACTCGCCTCTAAGGTCAGTACTAGATACTTTCCTGTTTAAATGGAGATTGTGCGCATATTAACGGTATTACAGTGAGGATCTTGTACGGGTTGGCGACGCAGAATCAGTACTACAAAGCATTGGCATCAGTAATGGCATCCCAGCACACGAATCTCGGGACTACCACCAATTGCTAGCGGCGGTCCACGATGTGGCAGAGCATGTACTCCAACTTCCCGACTATACAGCACACACCGATACCGAAAGATATCCGCGAGGACGAATTCACCGACCATCAGCACAGGAGCAAGATTTCGGCAATGCTTGGGCCCATAAGTTCCAAATACGTGGCAACCCACAAGGACAACTCCTCCAAGGAAAGACTGTATGTCTCAAAGACAACATTGCAGTAGCTGGAGTCCCGCAGTTCTTCGGAACAGACGCCATCCCTGCATGGACACCCGATTCCGACGCCACCGTAGTTACCCGGACATTAGATGCTGGTGCTGACATCATGGGAACGACCATATGCGAAAACTTCTGCAACTCCACATCGTCATTCACTTCAGCGCAAGGTATCGTTCACAACCCGTATGCGAGAGGGTACTCGGCTGGTGGCAGTACATCTGGCGGCTGTGCAGTAGTCGGTGGCGGTCTGGTAGATATCGCGATTGGTGCCGACCAAGGCGGCAGTATTCGCGTCCCATCGTCATTCTGTGGGTGTAAGTACACCATGACTGTTGCGTATCACATCATGATGTAGTACGAAGCTGACGATCTCCAACAGGTGTTGGAATAAAACCAACGCATGGCCTTGTTCCCTACACTGGTATATCCAGTGGCGACGCTGTCAGTGATCATGCCGGGCCCATAGCAAGATCAGTACGCGACGTAGCTTTATGTCTCGATGCGATCGGCGGAAGGGATGACTATGATGATCGTACACTTGGTGCGCCAACCCACGGGTCTAAGCAGTACGCAAAACACCTTCAAAGCTCGATCGCAGGAATGAAGATTGGCGTTCTTAAAGAAGGCTTCGAGCACCGTCTCGTGAATCAAGACGTCAAATCAACCGTGAGAAAAGCCGTTCAGTCCTTTAAAGAACTAGGTGCTACCGTCGAAGAGGTTTCATTACCCCTTCACCTAGAAGGGCCAGCTATCTGGACCATACAGCAGCGGATCGCAGGTACCTTCAGCATGTTGGGCTACGCGCACGGTCGAAGAGGACTTTTCTCAACAGCATACGAAGCAGCTCGGCAACCATGGACGAACGAAACATTCCAAAAGCTCTTTCCGTCTACGAAAAATACTATGATCAACGGCCTCTCGCTGATGCAGAATTACCCGGGCCTTTACGCGAAAACCATGAATGTAGCCCAACAGCTCCGCGACGCGTATGAGAAGCTATTCCAGGAGTACGACCTTATCATTATGCCGACAACGCCTTTTGTAGCGCCACCCAACATAGATTGGAAGCGCGGGGAGGATGCGCCAATAGACGCGCTGAAGCCAAGCATGGGCATAACCATCAACACCGCTATTTTCGATGTAACGGGGCATCCGGCCATGTCGCTTCCCGTGGGCTTTGCTCCTTCGGGTGTTGATGCTGAGATCAGCTTGCCGGTTGGTATGCAGTTGGTCGGTGGCCTTTGGCAGGAGCAGAAGATACTAGATGCGGCTTTTGCATGGGAGTCGGCAAACGACTGGAAACAAATTGGCGTGCGACAAGATCAAGAGTCTAAGCATGCTACGAAGCTGTAAAATATGTCATCATTAGAAATATTGGAATGTGAGCTTCGCTTATCTTGCGATTCATCCTATCATTGCGATATCTTTTCAATCAATTTATTGTGTAGCCACCATCTACAACCAATGCATGCCCTTGGATGAAAGACGACTGTGCCGAACACAAGAAAAGCACTGCATCAGCGACTTCATCTGGTGTGCCCATCCTCTTCATAGGCGCTATCTCGATAGCCGGCTTCAAGGCTTCCACCATAGCTGGCGATGTTGTAGTCATGGGTGTCTCGATAACACCGGGACAAACGCAATTTACGCGTATGCCATCATCGGAGTAGTCGATAGCATTCGCGCGTGTCATGTTGATGATGGCGCCTTTTGAAGCGCAGTATGCCGCTGCCATGCTCATTAGCAGAGGTTTTGCATTTCACGAAACGGTGAACGTACCAGCACCCGGCCTCGCTACGATGCCGAGCTGACTAGCGATATTGACAATAGAACCCCTCTGCTTGGGATGCTGGTCAAGAGGCTGCTGCTTCAACATGTTCCTCAGCTGCGCACGGCAACTAAGCCATGACCCCTTATAGTTGATAGCATTGAGTCGATCAAAATGTTCGGTCGTCATCTCTACAGCTTTGATAACATCGCCACCGAGCACGCCAGCGCAATTGACTCCATAGTCGAGCCTCTTGAACTTGGAAAAAGTCTCATCGTTGAATGAATCGACGAACTTCTCATCAGCGATGTCGCCAGCTCGCTGGAAGACCTGAGCGGAAGGGTTGATGCTCAGGATAGAGTCCCTGGTCTGCTCGAGCGTCTTCGGGTTGATGTCGGTGATGGCGATTCGCGAACAGCCTGAACGGGCGAAGCCCTTGGCTACTGCCGCGCCAATGCCTGTTCATTATGAGCATGCTATAACACCATTGCATGAATTGCAACCCACCAGTTCCTCCAGCGCCTGTAATGACGGCTACGCCTGTGAGTAATCTTACAAGTGATGCCATATCGCTATCATGTGGCGGTGAAAGCGTGATCTACCGAGATACGCGCTCACTGATTGACTTGATGCACGCATCAATGTACTCAAGAATGGTTAAGGGATAGCGTACCGACGCGACGTTCTGCCGGCGATACGTTCGGCGGCCATCCCGTCGAGTTCCGCTATCTTGGAGTAAGCGTTCCACCTACTCCGAAGATACGCCTTGCGCTAACTACGGCGCTATTTACCCCGCAGACCTAATTGGCCGAGGGCAAAACCTTGAAGTAAAGACCAAGACCCACCTCGCTCCAATTCACCTCCAACTCCAACAATCCTCACACCACATGCACGGACTCGCTCACGTTTGTACCCATTGCTCCAGGAGCTTCAAGCGAGCAGAGCATCTGATTCGCCATACTCGTACACGTTCGTGCCTTCAACTAAGTGACTCCACGATGAGGGCGTCGTCAGAACTGATGTCAGCATAGATACTAGAGAGAAGCCGTACTCGTGTCGATGCGGACAAGCGTTTACACGCCGTGACCTGCTTACTAGACATTGGCGCATCACCCACCATGCTGGAAACCCTGATGCAGAGTCGACAACGTCGACTGAAACTGCGACGACAATAGACGCACCGGCTTTGAACGTCCCCAGCGCTGGGGCCGTCGAGGCGCATCTCGTCCCGCAGGTCCATGCAAGCCAGCTTGATTTACAACATCCTCCGCCCACCTATCAAGAACTTCAGCCGGCGCCGCCATATCGCGACGAAGGATTTGAAGACTTCCGTGACTTTGTAAACTTCATCGACGGTGTTGGACTATCCGCTCAATGGACGCCTGAGTACGACTTTGACTGGATGCGACTGGGAGAACCTCGTCAAGAATCTCGGCGACACTCCCGAGAACCAGAAAATCAGCCATCCTCTCCAGGTCCAGAGGATATCGGCACACCTTTCAGCACGTGGTTACCATCAGCTCCAGCTGACGACGAGGTCCATCTGCGATCCAATACGCAGGACGGCGAGAAGAGAACGAGGAACGGGACGTACAATGTAACGGATGAGCATCGCAACTTTCTGGTATCCCTGCTTGAGAGCTTCGCTCCTCCCATCGCCGACTTCCAGATCCCTTCCCGACATACCCTTACTAGGTATATTACCGCGTTCTTTGGTGGCTTTCATTCGCACTTCCCGTTCATACATGCGCCAACTTACAAACCGTCATGTTCGCCTCTGGAGTTGACACTGGCCATGTGTGCAGCTGGTGCACAGTACTGCTTTGAGCGAAGAAGCTCCGAACGTCTCTTTCGCGTTTCAAAAGCCATTGTCTTCGAACGCCTGCGGCAGGAAGAGTCGCACTTCGGCCCACAGACTCTTTCCTTCATTGCTTCTACGAACATATGCTCGCCGGAAGCGCATTTCATTAGCAGGCGCACAGGACCGTGGTCGCCTCTCGATATGGCGAAGACCCTACTGATCCTGGTGGGGTTTGCAACATGGGAAAGGAAAGATCTACTCCAGCAAGCATTCGCACTTCGGGGCCTACTAGTACAGTCGCTTCGAGATATTGGGCTCAAAGAGGAGGAGCCGCCGAGGAACATATCGACCTCTAGAGCAGCAATGTGGGATAACTGGGTACAGCGCGAATCGTCCAGGCGAACCAAGCTTGTGGCCTTTTGTTATATCAATGTGCATAGCATTGCATACAACATTCATCCCTTGCTATGGAGCAGCGAACTTCATCTGCGACTGCCTTGCTGTACGCAGGAGTGGCAAGCCAACAGCGCCGCGCAGTGGGCTGCGCTACAACGCGATGGACGAGAAGACCACATGCCGTTCCAGCAAGCGTTGTCAATACTTTTGCAGGGGACGACGAATCAAGGTAAGTTGCTTCATCGGAAGAGCGTTTGAATATGCATTAACATGCTTTAGAACTAGTACATCCCATCCCAAGCCCCATCGGCAACTACATCCTTCTCCATGCACTGCTCCAACGGATCCACGTGGTCAGAGAACTTTCCTTCCCCGCCACATCACCGGCAACAATCTCATCTGCAGAGCTACAAGTGATCAGCCGCGCTCTCCGCGCATGGACATCTCTCTGGCAACAAACCCCAGAATCAATGCTCGACCCCAACAACGAGAGCGGCCCTATTCCATTCACGTCAAGCGCACTACTGGTGGTAGCTTACGTGCGGCTTTCGCTCGACATAGGACCATACCGCCATCTGGAGTCGCGCGACACCGACGTCATAGCTAACGGCTTAGCGAATCTCCCAGACATTGAGCGCAACGACAATATACTATCAGCCCTGTTGTACTCAACCCATGCGCTCAGTATACCCGTCAGGTTAGGTATCGACAGGGTCGCGCGCAGCCAAGCCTTCTTCTGGAGCGTTCAGCATGCCATCTCGAGCTTCGAGTGCGCCATCTTCCTTGGGAAGTGGCTGTGCTCTATTCCACGGCCGTTCTGCGAGGAGTCGTTGTCGCGATCTGAGCATCGAATCCTTCACTGGGTGAGATGTATCATCAAGGAAGCGTATGCGGTGATTGACTTTGAGGATGCTGAAGAGACTGATGGTTTCTTGACTGTACCCAGCGAGCCGTTTGCCCTTGGTCTGGCTGTGCTGAATATTTGGTCAAGGTTCTTTCGTGGTAACACTCAGTGGCAGTTTGTTGTGAATCTCGGGTTGAGCTTAGAGAAATACATCGCTAAGCTGGCTTGAACAATATATTTGTTCGAAACCCACAGTCCCTCATACCTTATCATTATGCATCTTCTCATCATGAGCCTTGACAGTATCCATAACCTCACCATCCCCATCAGCAAAAGCTCTATCCCCAAATGCGATCGCAATCTCCTCGAGCGAATGATTCGCCGTCTCAACATAATAGAAGTGCGCCAGGCCCGCGGAGAAGAGACAGAACCCTGCGATGACAAGATAAAAATACCCACCGATTCCCGCAAAAGCGTCCGGCGAAACCATGCCGATGATGAAGTTGAAGACCCAGTTTGAGGTCGTCGCAAGTGCCATGCCTTTGCTGCGACTCCGGAGCGGGAAGATCTCCGCGGGCAGCAACCACGGCATTGGGCCCCAGGTGAAACCATAGACAATGTTGTAGAGCATGATAAAAGCGAATTGTCCGTTTGCGCGGGTCATAATGGGCATGGAAGCTTCTGTGAAGGCGCATACGATGCCGAGGAGAGCGGCCATGAGGACACCGCCGAGGATGAGGAGTGGCTTGCGACCCCAGCGATCGGCTAGCCACCAGGTTGCGACGGTGGCGGCAGTGTAAGGGAGTGCATTGGCGGCGGTATAGAGAAGGGATTTCTCGTCTGAGAAGCCGGCACTGGAGAGAGTGGAAGGGAGGTAGAAGGATATGATGTTTATGCCGTTGAGTTGTGCGAACATTTGCACTGTGACGCCGACGATTGTGCGTTTGCGGTAGCGGGTGAACATTTCCATCCAGCCAGCTTTGCCGAGTTCAGCTTCGTACACGACGGCCTCTTGGATCTCGAGGAAGACCTTTTGCACGTGCGGTGCGTCGGTATCGCCGCTGGAGTGCAGGTCCGCGACTGTTTGAAGGCTTTCTTGCATGAAACCGTTGTTGGCCAGCCATCTTGGAGTTTCCGGGAGGAAGAATGACATGACCACCAAGATGAACGAGAGAATGATCTGGATGATGAACGGCCCTTGCCAAGATAGCGCGTCTGGAAGCATGAAGTGGAAGCCGTAGTCGACCCAGCAAGATAACATGTAACCTGCTATCAGGCATGTGTATTCGATGCCGACCATGAGGCCTCGAGCATGGGGTGCTGCAATCTCGGTTTGGATGATAGGAACTGTCATGGACAGGAAGCCGACTCCGAAGCCCTGGATTGTACGTCCGACGACGAAAGTTGCGAAACCCGGAGCGAAAATCTGAATGAAAGCTGAGAGGAAGTAGATCAGGCCACCGAGACGGACAGTGCGCTTGCGACCGATCATGTCTCCGAGACGTCCAGCGATGAGAGCACCGACAGCGGCCGAGGCTTGTAGGCAAGCAACCGATATCCCTGTGATAGAGGGATTCACAGCTGCTGTGCTACCATCTGCGCCACCGTAGTCGCTGAAGAAACGTCTGACGAATACAGGGTTGACCAGTAGGCCAGACATGATACCTAGCGGAGTCAGTATTGTTGATCAACATGCAAGGAACCAAGCGTACCTGAGTTGTAACCAAACAAGGCATCACCGAGACTGCCAAAGCCACATGTTGCGAACAATAAGGCCTTGCCCTTGATAGGGTACCTGGCCGTGATCTTCTTCGGCTTTAGCTTGCTTTCTAGCCAGCCTTGTTCAGCAGCGACTTGACCAGCTATTTGCGAGGCACGCTGCTGGATGTTGGCGCTCTGACTGGCAACCGAATTACCGCGGGCAGCCATATTCTCAGCCAGTGTAAAGCAAGATAAGAGTAGAGAAGTAGTGCGTGCTATGGATCACACGGAGGAAATGCGGTGGGATAATGGAGAAATCTGGGGAAGCCTGGCAGCTTTATCGTCCCCAGATTTCCGCAGTGGAGCGCATTCGGCATCATCGCGTGTAGTCAGGTCATGTTACGGTTCCGGTCCTAACGTTGGCCCTGCAGCGAAGAAATTTGGTCGGCATATACTAGTGTGTCACTCGAGAAGTTGATCAACGCTGTGTCGCTAGGGTGTTGCTTCCCGGCCAATCAGGAGCGCTCTGCTCTTGAGCCGCGGAACCGGTGCTGGGGCAGAAAACTCCGGGCTGGCGGCTCCGACTCGTGAGCATCGGAAGGTCAGCAGCCTGCATGAGCCGCCGGAACCGTACTGCAGTCGCTCTCGCACTCGGGCAAGGGTGCCTGGCTGGTGTTATAGTCAGGGCATCGAGATGGAGACATCAATTCTAATCATTGCCGTACACTGTGTTTCACCGTCATGTCTTCTCCAGCTGATGTTCACGAACCGAAGAATTCCTCTGGGCCTTTGATGTCGCCTGAGAACCAACTCACAACGCCAATGAACACGTCCTTCGTCCTGAGCGCCTCCAGGGTGTTCTCATACGAACATGGTCCAGTTCCAAGTCTTCCAACTCCCAGGCATATTCGCGTGAGGATTGTGGCTACCGGTCTCTGTAGTTCTGACGTACGTATCGCCCGCTGTGGTCTGTAGTGTATTCATCAACGCTGACGGCGATCTAGGTACATTACTGGCAACATGGGCAAATCGGAAGATATGTGGTCGAGAGCCCGATCACCCTCGGCCATGAATCTGCTGGTATCGTCGATGCTTGTGGATCAGCCGTCACAGGGTTGTCGGTGGGTGACCGCGTCGCATTGGAACCTGGCGTAGGATGCAACACCTGCGAGACATGTCGCAGCGGCCGATACAACCTATGCGAGTCGATGCAGTTCGCTGCCACCCCTCCCTACAACGGCACGTTATCAACCTTCTACTGTCTACCCGAAGAGTGCTGCTACAAGCTGCCGTCACACATATCCTTCCGTGAAGGTGCCCTGGTGGAGCCGCTAAGCATAGCTGTGCATTGTTGCGGACTCGCTGGAAATCTTCAGGGCAAGTCTGTGGCGGTCTTCGGGGCCGGGCCCATAGGCTTGTTGTGTTGCGCTGTGGCACAGGCTTTCGGCGCTGCGAAAGTCATGGTTATCGATGCAGTGGCCTACAGGCTGAGCTTTGCGACTGGCTTCGGTGCCGATGACGTATACATGATGGAAGCTGGGTTTCCAGAAACGAATGCTCAGAAGGTTTTGGAGAAGGCTGGGCTGGCTACAGGTTTTGATGTTGTGATTGATGCAACAGGAGCAGAGCCATGCATCAACTGTGGTGTAGCTGCATTGAGACGCGGTGGAGTCTTCGTTCAAGCTGGGCTAGGCTCTCCCAAGGTCGCATTTCCCATCGGCCAGATTTGCGACAAAGAAGCTACGCTCAAAGGAAGCTTTCGATACGGGCCAGGAGACTACAAGCTTGCCATCCAGCTACTAGAATCCAACCGTATTCAACTAGATAGTCTTATTACTCATGAGTTCGCTTTCTCAGATGCGGAACAGGCTTTTCAGAATGTTGCGGATAGAGTCGGCATCAAGTCGCTCATATGTGGACCAGGAATCGATAGGGCGTTCGCAGAGGGTCGCACCGAGCAGCATTGGGGTGTGTCTGATCTCCCGAGGCTCTAGTCTGTGATGCGCTGAACACATATCGCAATAATTGAATTGCTCGAATTGAGACGCGTGCCCACCAAAGGATGTTTGAGATGCGACAGCTAGAATTGTGGCTCGTTCCAGACGGAATCCCAGAACCAGTATAGGCCGTTGCCAGTAACATCAACACCATTTTCATCGCTGATCCAGTCCAGCTCGCCTTCGAGGTTGAAGTCTCCGGCGCTAGCATTTGTCCAATCATTGTGTTCGCTAGGCAGGTGATCCATACCACTGTCGTTCGCGCCCCATTGCGAGACATAAGCTGTGTCGTCACGGGAGACGCTGTCGAGGGCGGCGGGAAACACTGTAAAAAGTAGGTGATTAGATTGGTACGCAGCTTCGGGAATGCATCAGTCTTACCTCTCTGTACTGACGCCATGCTCTCGTGAACGCGCTGCATGCTGTCAACTGTACTCTGTTGCTGTCTGTTGTGTCCACTCGGTGGCAGTTGCGTCGGCAGACGAAGGGTATCTTCGACAGACATCTGTGCCTTCCCAGTATGCGATCTTGTCATATCGCTCTCGCCAAAGATCGCATCTGCTTCTCTGCGCAGTAGCATCTGAATGACGTCTTTGAGGACCGCATTACTCTGCATCGAGAGCTGTGTCCTTTTGCCGAGTAGCTCTTGCAAGCGAAATATGCGTGTGATGGTCCTTTTCACTTCCTGTGCTCTGTCCGAGAGTGGGTCAGACAGCGCCAACACAGCCATAACGATGGCAGAGTTGAACAGATTGATAGCCAAGAAAGCTACCAGGTGGCTGTCAGTGGCTAGCTGAGAAAGCCGTGGTAGTTCAGTCACCTTCGATGTTCTCAACGCGGCGTCCCACCATTGCTCCGTGCTCGACATATGGCTTCTGTTGAGCGGGCTAGACCCATGAACCGCATGAAATGGGGATTCGATGTTCGTAAGGCTCGCTGGAGATAGTGCGTTGCCATGCCCGCTTTCCGGTTGCGTCCTGATGAGGTGGTCCACTTGTTTTGCGATTAACGGGCGATTAAAGATGATGAGGAGGTTGTCAAATGTCAGCTGGAGGGACAACGCTTGCAGCTGGTGCACCCGTCCGGTGCGTGATTGATCCGTACTACAGTCAGCAGCCATATCTAGTAGAAGATGAGGCGGCAGACGTCGACGCCACGCCCAAAGCTTCTCCGTCACGTCCGTGATCTGATCAGTGTATTGTGGTCCGCTCGGCCGTTCATTGGGACCCACCGCCCGCATTCCGAAGATGGTCTCGATGATGGGTGACGCGATAAGGTAGAGTTTGTTGAGCTCTCGTTGGTAGGACGAGTAACAAATTGTTAAATCGGCTTCTGGGGGGTTCGTCCCTCTGAAGTAGGGCGACTCGCATACGTCGATCGGGTGGTGTGTATTGCAGTCCTTCTCGTTGATGCCGATGGGTCGTCCGTACGTAATGGAAGCGAACCTGGTCAAGTTAGCTAATGATGCTACAGTATACGAGGAGGCTCAGACCTTGTACTGAGGTCCTTCGTATCTCCAGGGAGGGGCGCATTACCGATCCCATGTGTAGATAGTCCACCAGACTCTTTTCCTCTCTTCGCCATAGTGAGAGTCGCCTCGTAGCGGCTGGCGGTGGAGGCCGATGGCTTGTGCCGTTCGAATGGTTGCGCCTAGTAACGCAAAGGATAGATTAGGCTTCCCATGGTAGACATAGTAGGAGCCGAGCAAGATACACGTCTGAACAGACGAGATGGTACTCTGGTCCATCAGTTCAGCCAATTGGGAACCCGCGCCTTGAACGAGGGACTGCGACCAGGCGTGCCAATCCTCGTCTGGAAAGTCCGGATCCACGTCCTTCTTGTGGGACTTGTACCATGCTCCCATTCCCACAACTATAGATAAGAGGAGGAGGAATGACTTCTGCGACGGATAAGCGAGGCCATCCTTGATAGAGTCGAGTTTTGGCCGGAATCTTGGCTCATAGATGACCAAGCTAAACCAATGCACCGAGTCGAAGTACTCTTCCAAGAGTGCCCGCATCATGTCGATTGGCGGCAGAGGGTGACCAAGGACTACCGCTATAGGGCGTCTCTGAGTTCGATCTAAGCGAGATGTTGGGACTCTGCCATAGACATTGCCGCCCGGTATAGCTGATGTAGTCCGGCTCAATGTTGGCTGACTTCCCAGTCGGTAGATCTGGTGCGCAATATCCATGGCTGAGTTGGCTTCACCTTCCGCGATACTGGCGCGTCTGCTCTCATCGCGACTATTGCCTTCCTGGTCTATTGCTTGATGCGAATCGTCATGATCCTGGATTGGAGCCTGCGGTTGCTCATGTGAAGCTTCGCGGGAGGGGCCTTGGGTGCGTCTCCTCTTCGATGCGCGTGGAACTTCGGCATTGCTTACAATGCATTCCACGTTTGCTCGGATGCAAAGCGCGCAAGGACGCGATATGTCGCACTTGGATACTCAGTCGGCGGCGCGCGTGACAGGCGGTGGGAGGGCGTGACTGACTCGGCTCTTGTTGCGACGACACCTCTCACACGCCTTACTGACCCTGGTGGGTAGCTGACGGCCGACAGCGGCATCAAGACTTGCCGAAGACATTATTTGGGTGGTGCCATGGATGATGTTGCGATGGAACGGGTGAGGGCGCGCACGCGTCAGGCACGCCAAGTCAGCTGCGGAGCTCGCCGAGGTTTGCACGGTCGCCGCTGCCACTGCACTTTCGCGTCGTTTCCGCCCACCAATGGCATTTTCATCGCTTTGCGTGTCGCCGAATGCGCTTCACAGATGGTAAACTACGCAGCATTCGAGAGCTCGCGCGCCTGATTCTCTCCGTCATTCCGTCTCTATGTCACAGCTCCAGCGCTTTCACCAGCCCTATCAGGTCAGCACCAACAATCATCGGATATAGTACCAAAGCGCATTCTGATATCACTGAGCGTGATCGCGATCATGGAAAGTGGTCAAGATGGAGACGCGTCATCCGAGGTCTTCGTGGACGAACAGCCGCGTGCAAAGCGACGGCGAACATCAGAACAACCTGCTCGGGAGGTGGGCTTGATGCGAAGCGTTCCTGGTGACAAGTTCACGGGCTTCGTGGGCAGTGCCAGCGGCATCTTCTTCATTAGGTCAGTCTATGGAGCGATCCGACGCTCTGCGGTACCTACAGACGGCGAAACACCCGGCAGCGACATCGTGCCAGGCGAAGACGACCATCTCTCTCTAGTGCAACCGAACTCCTCTGGACGCTTATGGCGAGAAGCTGAGATCTCACACGGTCAGACTTCTCGCATCCCATTTCGCGACCTGATCGCTTTTTCTGGGAGCTATTTTGCCAATTGGCACCCGTTCTACCCCTTCGTGCACGCCCCGACCGTCCTAGAGTACTTCGACTGCTGTGCAAGAAATGGCTTTCCTGATCATGGTGCTTCAGAAGACCTACAGCTGGTGATAGTGCGTTCGATCATGTCCATCTCGCTTGCAGACCATCGACAATCGCCAGGGCTACCGAGTACTCGACATCCCGCCTGTATCGTCTTTCCATCGTATGATGCTGCTGTAGATAGTCTCCGGACGATACTTTCTCGTCCCACGACAATACTTACACTACAGGCCGCAATCAGTGTGCAGCTCTTCTTAGTCTCTATGCTTCGCTTGAACGCCGCCTCCCGTCTTGGAGGACTGATTATGCGGATGGCCGTGCAACTTGGTCTCCATCGTTGCCCAGCCAGATTTTCGACCTTCACATCAAGCACAAAAGAGCTTCGGCAACGCGTCTTCTGGTCACTTTATGCTGTTGATCGGTTTCTTGCCCAATCAATGGGCCTCCCACTCGGCCTGCCTGACGACGATATCGACGTCTGCTTTCCCCTCGCGGAACACCATCTGCAGACGCGCGTCGAGCCTCGTAAGTTAGGTGATATTTCTTTTGTGCCATATCTCACAACCTGCAGGTCGTGAACTCCAGCTGCTGCACCTGGTTGCTCAGCAAGCCAGGCTGCGTGGCGAAATCATCGAATTGCGCAACAAGTCGCTACACTACGTCCAGCATGATCCTGACCGAGCGACATCGATCATAGCCAAGCTTGGCCAATGGTGGAACGATGTTGAGAACTACATCGATCCGGACAGCCGAAGTGGCGCTTCTCCTTGCTCGACTGTAGTGTTGACACTGCTTAGACACGAGTTGATTATCTCGCTGTATCGTCCCGTCTTAGCTACTGGTAGTAAAGATGTCGCTTACAATGCCGCCTTACAACAGTGCATCAGTTCTGCGCGTAGCATCATTACTACCTTGCATACCGCTATCCAGGGCAAATCCGGGTCTCAAACGTATCATGACCAATTGGCTCTCCTTTGGCCCTCCTGCACCTGGGCCGTATGGATCAGCACATTCATCATGTTCTATGCCGCCCATGAGGGCCAAATCGATCACAGCGTCGTCATAAGGTAATAAATACGTCGAGATCGCGTTACCTCAACTAACATGTACGATTAAGATTCGCAGATAAAAGTCTCGACATACTTCAACATCTCACGCTACGCGGCAGTGCTTGGCCTGAAGCAAGCTCGGCGGCCATTCGCGACTTACGGGCTCGAATGCTACAGAAGTCTGCTCAAATGGTCCCTAGATACGACTCAGGGGTCGCTGGGAATGCAGCCCTTGACCAAAAAGGTGAATTGAACATACGTCCAAGCCTGCAAGAGCAATCATTACCTATCCACGATGATCCAGATGAAGTCGGTAGCCAAAGGAGGAATGATATCGCACCTCATCATGACGCGCAGCATCCTCCATATAATGCAGCATTCGATTCCAGTGCGACGAGCAACATGAACCACGATGCTACATTTCCTGAGCACAACAGCTACTGGAACATCTTTGTTGGAACGGAGGGTGCCAACGCTTCATCAACAGAGTACTCCAATGGCCTAGACCCTTTCTCTGGCTTCGATATCCCGTTCTGGTTCGATCAAGAGCAGCATTGGGATTTCACATAGTTTCAAGCGCCAGGATAAATCTCAAATACTGGGTGTGGTGACATGGCTTGGGAGCGTCGGACTTTGTTTGTCCGCGTCCCCCCGCACTTACCCTTATCCAGCGCACCAGTGGCGAGCTCGGCGACAGTCCCATCGTCTACGAAATGTGAATATGGGGTTTCTTAGTCCGGACTATGAGGCTTAAAAGATACTGCGCATAAAAGCTCAAGAGATATCAACTCAAGTGCTTACCGCCGTTACGATCACTCATTAGCCGTTACTCCCTGTCCAGCCCAACATCCCATCAGCCACCAACATGCGCACGCACTCTATCGCGACTATGGGCGCCGATGGCATTGGTCCTGAAGTTGTCAATGCCGGCGTACAAGTTTTGAAGAAGCTGGCACAACTAGACGGCACATTCGGACTGCAATTCGAAGACTACGACTGGAGTTCTGAGACCTACAAGAAAACAGGACAGTATATCCCCGATGGAGGATTAGAGAAGCTCAAGAAGCATGATGCAATCCTGTTTGGTGCTGTAGGAGCCCCGGGTACGTACCAGATGCTGAGTCTTTTGCGATGTTGGTACTGAGCTCCTAACAGATGTACCTGACCACATCTCTCTGTGGGGCTTGCGGCTCGCGATTTGCCAGACCTTCCAGCAATATGCGAACGTGCGACCGACCAAGATCTTTCGTGGAACATCGTCGCCTTTGCGCAACGCAGAGCATGGCGACCTAGACTGGGTGATTGTACGAGAGAATTCTGAGGGTGAATATGCAGGACAAGGAGGCCGGTCGCATAGAGGCCAGAAGTGGGAGACTGCTACGGAGGTCTCAATCTTCACCCGGCATGGTGTGGAACGACTTATACGCTTCGCCTTCGAAACAGCCCAAAGCAGGCCGAGGAAACAGATAACCGTCGTTACCAAGAGCAACGCGCAGCGCAACGGGATGGTTATGTGGGATGAGATTGCCGCTGAAGTTGCGAAAGACTTTCCTGATGTCAAGTGCGACAAGATGCTCGTCGACGCCATGACGTGCCGGATGGTACTTGATCCGAAATCGCTGGATACGATAGTTGCAACAAACTTGGTGGGTAACACACAACGTGCTGTGTATTCACCTCGGCTTTAGCTGACTCGTCCAGCACGCGGATATTCTTTCCGATCTCGCAGCCGCGCTGGCAGGCTCCATTGGCATTGCTCCTACCAGTAACCGTACGTATTCTTCATTTCCACATAGTTGCATTCATTGCCCATGCTAAGTGCTACCAGTGGACCCCACACGCCAACATCCGTCCATGTTCGAACCGATTCATGGCTCAGCTTTCGACATTACCGGCAAGGGTGTCGCAAACCCAGTCGGAACCTTTTGGACAGCGTCTGAGATGCTAGCATGGCTAGGCGAGGAGCAAGCGGCAAAGAGATTGATGGAAAGCGTGGAAGCTATCACGGAGCGAGGCATCGCGACGCGCGACCTGGGAGGCAAGGCGTCGACAAAGGAGGTCACTGACGCGGTCTGCGCTGAGCTAGAAAGCATCTACGGTAAGAGTCAGTAGAAGCTAGGGTCGTGATGGGGTGGGCCTGATGATGCGGCAACGTTAGCCGCTGGTGCCAACCTGGTGGAGCGGACGTTGTCCGGTCAAAACCTGACTCGTAGCCGATGGGATTGTCCTTTAGGCCTACAACGCCATGTGCCAGCTATCGCGATAGCTTCAAACGCCATATTGTAAAGTTCAGAGATCAGCAACACCCGTCCACATCCGCGCATGTCGATCGTGGCTACGTTACCTCTGATGAAGCCACCACTGCCACGAAGCCATTGTTGGGACCTTATGTGAAGTTTAAAGCAGAGCCTCTGCCGATCTCTTGTTTCCCCTATGCGGTCGCTCACCCAAAAGAGGCGACGATTGACAGCATCTCCATCGGTCGCATTAACCCGAGCCATGCTGGCATCACTAGCCGTCTGCAACATGAAGCAGTGGATACCTGAGCGACCAACCCGGAGCTAGCCCCCGCATCCTACCCATCCTTCCCCGCACACCACCGAATCATCATTCCCTGTATGCAGTCGCCCAAGCTCAACTGCCGTGGGAATAAGGCATCCCCCACCACCACCACATTATAGTGTCCGTCGCATCTTCGACAATTTAGGATTGCTTCCACGCTTCTTCCATCCATCTGCTGTGCGATCTAGATTGCTTCTTTGCATATCGTTTATCCTTCCACGTGTGCTCCCTTGCGCTACCATTCCAATCACACCGTGGACATAGAGTTACCATGCCTTTGGGTATACTCCAAGACTACAAGCTCGAACATGTCCCTGGGACAGCTCCGTTAAGCGAGCTTGGTCGCATTGATCTCGAGATCACGAACGATGTTGATCGCGGGCTGCTGAAGCATGATCCTACTGGGCAGATTGTGCTGGTGCCGCAGCCTTCTGATTCGCCGAACGACCCCTACAATTGGCCAAGATGGAAGAAGGAGATGTTCACGGTCGTCATCGCATATGGATGCGGTGCTGTAGGAGGTAGGCTCGCGACATCAAGATACCACACACTGAGCTAATCGCATATTCTGTAGCTGTCGGTCCACTGCTCACACCAGCTTTCGTGCCCCTGGCAGAACAGTTCAACGTCCCATTACAGAGGTTCACTCTGGGTTGCAATGGATCCTGCATCGTCGCCATCGCAGTGGGTAGTCTCATCTGTAACACCCTAGCCGTTAAGATTGGACGACGACCAATCTACCTTGCAACCACAGTCGGCCTGGCGGTATCGTGTTTCTGGGCTGCGGAAGCTACCAGCTTTCCCTCTCTGGCGGCAGCCCGAGCGGTCCAAGGTCTTTGCATGGCACCGTTTGAAGCACTCATCCCAGCATCCGTCGGAGACATCTGGCACGTTCATGAGCGCGGATTCCGAATGGCTATCTTCAACCTTGGTGTTCTCGGTGGAATCAACCTAGCGAGCCCAATCGCTGGATCTGTCATCCAATACGGTTCTCACCGCATCGCATTGCACGCAATGGGCGGCGCTTTCGTCATTATGCTCATCCTCATCATCTTCTTCATGCCCGAGTCCGCCTACCACCGCCACGACGTCATCAACATCGACACGAGCTCCAAGAATGTGGAAAGCGACGCGGTTGAGAAGGAGAAGTCCGCCGAGCGCGTCGAAGACTATGCGGTCCAGTCGTCCGTCTCTTCAGAGGCCCCATACCCTTACGTCAAGACTCTCATGCCATGGTCTGGTTACTGGGATCACGTCTCCTTCTGGCGCACATTTCTACGCCCCTTTGTGGTGATCATGAGCCCGGTAGTCATGTGGGCAACCTTGCTCTTCACCATCTGTGTGTCCTGGCTTGTCTTGATCTCCATCACGTTGTCTCAGATCTTCTCCGCTCCACCATACAGTTTCTCCGTGAGCGCGGTTGGCGCAACGAACCTGTCCTCGTTCGTGGCGTCGCTGTTGGCCACGCTGGTAGCCGGTCCGATCATCGATGGTGTGGCGAAATGGATGTCGACACGCAACAAGGGCACTTTTGGTGAGTGCTGACGACCCAAGCTGTGATTACAAGCAACTGACAACATCTTAGAACCCGAGTTCCGTCTCCCTGTTATGATAACCTACCTGATCTTTACCGCGACCGGCTTCTTTGCTTGGGGCCAATCACTCCACAACCGCGATCCGTGGCCCATCCCAGTCATCGTCTGCATGGGTCTGATCAACCTGGGTGTTCAGCTGGGAACTACCGCCGTCGTAACTTACGTCTCCGACTGCCATCGCGAGCAGGCCGCCGAAGCCTTTGCCATCATGAACTTCGTCAAGAACCTTTTCGCATTCGGCCTGACGTTCTACGCCAATGACTGGATCGCGGTACAGGGAGTGAGGGACGCGTTTTATGTCATTGGTGGAACCACTGTCGCTGTCACACTTTGCACGATTCCAATGTACATCTACGGCAAGCGTGCGAGGAGTTGGGTGAAGAGATGCGGAGTACTCGACAGTGTTCTCAAAGCCGAGTAGAGGATCAATCGTGCGACGAGAAGAGCCTGCGTGTCTCGTGAGCGTTTCACAATGTATTCCAAACTGCAGAATGTATTACCGTAGCAAGATTTTTTCCAAGCTTTCGATCGTGTCATACGTCCAGTGCCGACCACAGCGTGATGGATAGCCAGCATCGCCTTTCGAGCGTGGCTGGTCCTGCGGCTGCCGACAATCGGCATCTTTGGTGATTGACTCGTGTGACCGAGGAAGAGCCGGTTACCTGACTCAGCCTGACTGGCATCGCCGCAGCATCTGCCAGACACTCCTCTTGAGTTCTAGAAGTAGTTTTCTTGCCATCTTGCTGGATCAGTGGGGACTCGCTGCATGTTCGGTGCTATAGGCATTTCGCAGTCTTCCAGTTGCTGCAGGACTGAAACCGGCGGGGATATATCGCCGGGTATCTGGCGAGAAGCGTGCGCACCACTATTCGGTCGACCTTCGGCTGCCCTGGATGTCTTGCGCGCTCCGTCGTTATCAGGGACGGAATTGCTGTGTCTCGGCGGAAATACTTCCGGGGCTGCCGTCTCGCGACACTGTGCTTGTAGCCAAGCTGTCAACTGCTCGGTCGTCTGCAAAGGCAGGCGCTTCCATTCTTCAAGCTTTTCTGCTTTTGAACCTTGTCGCTTTGGTGCGTGCGATGATAGATCTGAAGGCCTAATATCGTTCAACCGTATTAAGTCTTGGTTTTGCACGACAGCGAGTGTTGCGGAGAGTGCAGTCTCGGTGTCTGCGAGCCGCTTTTCGAGCGCACTGATGTATGCGGCTGGAAGACCACGCTTACCGCCCTCTTGATAGTGGCATGGCAGCGATGATGTCTGGCATTGAGAACAGCATGGGCTTTGTTGATTAGATGAAGTTCTACAGCTGGCATTTGAGTTACCCACAGCTTCCGGTCGCACTTGCACTTCTTCGCTCTGCAATTCTCGCATGCAATGGCATTTAACTGGACCTCCAGATCGCGATATTAGTGTATGTACCAGGATTCTAGGAAAGATCGCGCACCGCTTCAGTCATGCTTGGATGACGATGGGAAGTGTTGGAGTTTGAGGAGGCTGGAGCTATTCGGGAGGTGTGGCTTGGTGATCTGTGCGCCACGAGGGGAGCCCCTAATGGCAGGCGCGTCAACCTTGGAAGCCTTGCACGTCATCTCTCCAACGCGACAGCATCTACTTCAGAGCTTGAAACGACATACATTACGAAGAGCAATGCTGCTGAGCAGAATGCGCATCGTGGATCGGTGTAAGCTCCTACTGAGACCCGCCTGCGAATCGATTGCTGTTACGGCACTACCGCACAACGTCTTCCGCCTGAAGAATGCCCGGACTTTTGGCCCGCCGATCCAGCCTCTTTCTTTCGCACTTTGTCGCCCAGATCAGTCGAGAAGTTGGCGATACTGTGCGAAAGAACTTGTCGAGGGACAGGAGAATTTCCCCCGCATTCAACCTTACCCGTTGCACCACGGACCGCGCCAGACATGGCTAGTGCTGAGGCCCATGTCGGGCATCGGGTCATTTGAGTCCAGCCCTGCATACACATTCACGGACCTGAGTACACGATTCTGATATTGAAGCTGACAGTGTTGAGTAAGGCAGACTATCATAACACGGCATTTATCCGCACGACAGAGAGAATTAGCCTCGTATTTCCAGATATGTAGCGACGAGACTTGGTGGTCGTTGTACCGTCGCAAGACAGACATTCGTATTTTCTTTGATCAACGGTCATGCTTCATGATGAAGGATGCGTCAACCGTACTACCGGGCACAAACCCCGCAAAGCCAAGAAGAAAGCGAGGCAGATCCAGCATCCCTTAGTCGGTTCGACGGTTACTTGAACCGGTGAAGTGCTTGGCTTCGAGTATGTAAGTTGAGAAGGTGCCATTCTGACGCTACACTGAGTACCTATCTCACCCGGAAAAAATCATGGCACCAGCAGTTGCAGGCCCTGGCGACGGTATCATCGAGCGCCTCGTCGCCGCCGATACGGTACGATGGTGGAACAAGCCAAACCTCCGGCGTCTCTACCTATTGCTGGTACCTTTCTGCTTCTTCATTGAGTCTACTTCTGGCTTTGATAGCTCGATGATGAATGGAAGTAAGTCGTTGTCACTACAGCGCTGCTTGAGATGAAACACTGATCCAGTATACGTCATCAGTGCAAGCTCTCCACTACTGGCAGGAATACTTCGATCATCCCAAAGGAGGCCAACTCGGATTGCTTGTCGCCTGCTACAACCTCGGCGCTATATCGAGTATTCCGTTCGTTTCCATCGTGTCTGATCATCTTGGAAGGCGGAAGAGTATCGTCTTGGGGTCCACGATTATGATCATCGGAGCAATAATGCAGGGCTTGTCGCAGAACCGTAAGTACATACAGCTTCATTTATGGCTGCTAAAGAACTTCTTAGTTAACTTCAACAGTTGCGATGTTCATCTTCAGTCGTATATTTCTGGGTCACGGCATCGTTTACGCCATCATATCCGGCGCCGCTCTTCTCGGCGAACTAGGCCATCCCAAAGAACGGCAATTCCTGGGTAGTCTCTTCAACGCCTTCTTCGGAGTAGGCTCTGTGCTCGGGGCGGGTATCGGTGAGAAGTTCCCCTTCATCAAAGGCAGATGAACGCATGCTAATCTTGGCTCCGATGTATAGTCGTCCGCACGCTACTCATTCCAAGCGACTGGTCTTGGCGCCTTCCCTCAATCCTTCAAGCAGGCCCTTCTGTCATTCAGATCATATTCGCTTTCACAGTCCCGGAAAGTCCTCGATGGCTGGTTTCGAAAGATCGCAGCGAAGAAGCTCTTGAGATTTTGATCAAGTACCATGCGGAAGGCGATGCTTCGGCCGAGCTACCTCACCTTGAGATTGCTGAGATCAGGAAAGCTCTGGAGCTGGAGAACGAATCGCGACAACGTGGATGGGCTGAGCTCTTCCAGTCCAAAGGCATGCGGCACCGTGCACTTGTTGCCGCCGGCCTTGGCGTCTTCGTACAGTACAGCGGCAACAACCTCATCAGCCAATACCTCGTGCCTATTCTGGAGAAGATCGGCATTGAAGACAGTCACACCCAGGTGCGCTACAACGTCGGCTCAGAAGCATGGGGCTTCGTCATGGCACTTGTCATGGCGACCATCACACCCCGATACCCACGTCGCAGGATGTACTTGCTGTGTGCGAGCTGCTTGTTGTGCGTATATACCGCTTGGACCATTGCTCAGGCTCGTAACCGCCAGACTGGATCTAAAGAGACTGGCTACGCCGTTCTCGTCATGATCTTCCTATACAAGCCCGCCTATAACATTGCATACAACGCCCTCACCTACGTATACATGGTCGAAATCTTTCCATACTACGTCCGAACCAAAGGTCTCTCATGGTTCCAACTCTTCAATCGCTGCTCCGTCATGCTTGGATCCTTCACCAATCCCATCGGACTGGAAGACCTTGACTGGAAGTTCCTCTTCGTGTACATCGCTTTGCTGTGTTGCGAGATCGTATTCATCTACTTCCTGTTCCCCGAGACGTACGGAAAGACGTTGGAAGAGCTCACTTTCTTGTTTGAAAGCGAGAAGGATGATGCCGATGCGCTTGCTGCAACCACCGCCAAGGTCATGGGAGGAGATAGTAACGCCATCGAGCTTCACGAGGCGCCAGACAAGAAGGCCTAAGTCGTAAGTAAAGTGGTGGCTTGGACTGAGGTCTATGGGTCTTGCAAGTGACGTTGCATTTGGCGCTCACAAGGCGGGTTTTGAGGCCGCTTGGAAGTGAGCCGCATTCCTTCGAGCGGGTATGAAACGGCCGTTGACGGAAATAGTGGAGATGGGGATGCACAAATTGTGGCTGTTCAGCACAAGTCAGTGTTGCTCGCGGTCGTTCTCGGTAATGAATCATGAACCAGTCTTTCCATTCCGCATGTATAATATGGCATCGCGCATTGTGGCTCGCAATGAACACTTTGGGTTCGTGCAACGTTTGTGAAGCCATGGCTGACATCTGCTCAACACCTTCGCATTGTTATCTGCATGTCTAATGTTCCGAAGTAGCATGCGGCGCAGCAACGTGTCAAACCACAGCTTGCATACAACGCCTGAAGAGGATGGAAATTGCGCGTATCTCCACATTCATCCATAAGTTTGTTTCGACAACACAACGCACCAATGACTCGCTCTTCTATGCGACCATGACACCGATCAAGCGACAGCGGCTACAGAAGACAGATCTCCGACTGATCGGGACCTGTGGGGAATCTCCCGAACGAATGGGAATCTGGCGGCTTTGAAACAACAACAGATGGGCATAAGCTTGGCCAGTGAGGGTACGCAACGATCGCAATGCAGCCTTGATAGCCGCGACCCGGTAGACTGGATTTAGCTTACGCCGGTGTTAGTACACGTGTCAGTACTAGGGCATACCGAATGACATGTTCAGCCTCAAGCCACCGTAGTATCAAGTCAGTAAGCGAAGTGTTGGATGTAGAGGTAGGGCTAGCTAAGAGGTGTGAGACGATTCCAAGGTTGTCCCTCATAACGCACCTGATATGCTTCGGTTGCTCCAGAGGAAGGTAGCTGTCACCCTCCTGCTTGAGACCGGTAGACGCCGTCACGTGAAGCTTGCTTCATGCATGCATGCGTTGTTTGCTTTGCACCGAGATGCCAAATGCACGATAGACGCGACGTGGAATATTCGAAAAATAGACGCATGGCTAAATATTCCGCGGCGCTGATAGGTGGCTATTAATAAGTGGGGTTATCGGCCCCGCGCTTAATGATAGCGCGACCCCGCTATGTGAACCCCCAAAAATTCGTCGAAACATCCCGAGGCCGTCGTTCCCACCACCTCCACGACCACCCACGTCGCGCGAGTTCACGCGATACCCCCGAGGCTGGAAAGCGGCATCGCCATTCGCTCACCGAGCAAAACCAACATGTTTCCCCAACCCCGCGCTCCTTACATTGGCTGCAGCGTCCGATGAGGCTCGAAGCGCTTATACGACTGTGCCTCATTGATGCATCGTCATCGAAACGTGACCTCATGGAGGGGCCAAAAGCTAAGAATACGCCTAGCTGCATATGTTTTAATACTACAGCGGCAACGAGAATACGCTAGCCTAGCCATGCGGCCATCCCAGCGGTTATACACATGCTCTGTACGGCTACACCCACAGCGGTGACCCGGCTTGACAGCTCCCGACGCCCGCGCCGCACGTAGGTGTCGTGGAAACGGCCTTCAGCCGCCTTTCTTGGCACACTTTTCTGGAGGTTGGGTCTGGTCCTTGCGGCTAGCTCGTGCCGTGAATGGTGCGTTTGCTCGGTAATGCACCGGTTTCCAGAACGAAGGCATAGTTTGCATGTACGCCGCAGTAACAGTGCTGTTTGATGTTTCGAGCAGGCTCCAATCATGGAAATGGCTTGTGGAGGCTTATACTGCAGCTCGATGTTGTTATAGTATGGTGATGGTAGGCGTGCACAACGTATCTGCACCTCCACTCCAGTTTGGCATCTCTATCTACCAGCCATTTACTGTCTCATTCTACATACTGTCAAATTTTCCCTCGGTACTTGGGAAGAGCAAGTCTTCTTGCAACGCCTTCTCCAATGCCGTATCCTATTACCATACCAGGCTCGCCGTCCAACATGTCTCAACCGGAGCGTAGTCCCATGCACTGGCCCACCTTTCCCGACAACGTCCCAATCTACCTCGACACAGGTGACAATCGTGCGGCAGCAAAGACATATGGAACAACCCCTACTACACCTACAACGCCAGAGATCTTACCTCAAGGTCGTCCAACTTATCTGAGTCCAGCCCACATTAACGCGCCGCCAATCAGTCCGGCTGAGCCAAGTCCCACCACAACTATCGAAACATCTTCTGATCATCGGTCTGTGATCTGGCCAATTCCAGAACCACCTCCAGAGGTGATGACACAGCAGCCTCGCCGTCCACTACTTCGGTTCTTTCCCACAGATCGACCACGCGTACGACTTGATGAACCTTCACTTCAAGCTCCACATACATCTACAGATCCGGAGAAGCAGGACCACCCTGACCAGAAATCTCGGTTCGGTCTGGGCATCAGTGATGGCCCACCCAGACCACCCTCGATCCGCGTACAGCCACCACCTTTTGACAACGAGAAGGTTGACCCGGCATCGAACATTGCACAACGTATCGAAGAGAAACTCTGGACTTACAACTCCTCTGGGAATGTCGTTGAGCGTTGGCTCCTCGAGATCGTCAGCTGGCTGATCAGCGCTGTGTGCATGGGCGCGATCATCGCAGTCCTGGTTGTTCTCAAAGACAAGCCCTCATCCAAGTGGCCATTCGACAGCATCGGGCTCACCCTCAACGCCTTCGTGTCAGTACTGTCACGTATTGCTGGTGCAGCACTGCTACTTCCAGTTGCGGAGGCACTCGGACAACTCAAGTGGAGCTGGTTCATCAAAGGAGACTCGAAGAAGATGTGGGACTTTGAGATGTTTGATAACGCATCGAGAGGACCCTGGGGCGCCTTTCTTCTGCTCATTCATACGAAGGGCAAGACCATTGCAGCCCTTGGTGCTCTCGTTACGATCTTTGCCCTAGCACTAGATCCTTTCTTCCAACAGGTCGTCAGCTTTCCACAACGCTGGACATTGCAGGGCACCAACAGTTCTATCGCTCGAGTTGTACGATACGAACCTGTGCTCGACGTTGATTACAGAGATGGCACCCCGATCTCGCAGCAGGATGCGAACATCATGGCCGTTGCCAATCTTTACTTCGTCAACAACGGCACTCAACCGATGCCTTTCGGGAATGGAACTCGCGCAGAAGTACCCTTGTCATGCCCTAGTAGCAACTGTACATGGCCGAGCTACGACACTCTTGGCATGTGCAGCGAATGTGTAGACACGTCAAATCTCCTTGACTTCGCATGCATGTCTACGCAAGTCGACTGGACATCACAACTGACCAGCAATACGTCTACATACATCAATACGACCGTATGCGGGTACTTCTTGAACGCTACAGGCGAGGCACCAATCCTAATGTCTGGATATATGGTAGACGAGAACGGTACCAAATCCGACGAGGCTCTCATCATGCGGACTTTACCTCTCATCACCTGGCCGGCCCGCGATCCACTTTGGGGAGACGGCTCGATCAATTTCAAGAACGTACGCAATCCAGTTGAGGACGTCTTGATCGCCAGCACTGCCAATGCGTCTGACGTTTATGCGGACAAGAGGCCGGTGATGCACGAGTGCGTCTTGTCCTATTGTGTGAAGAGTATCCGGTCTTCCTATTACCTGGGGACATACGAAGAAGAGATCACCAATGTCTTCATCAACGATACCAAGGGGAAATATCCGTGGTCTACTTACGAAATGCCGGAAGAGCAGATGACATACACGGACTATCTTGAGAATGTTACTATTGCTGCGCCTCCGACCGATCAGAATTTTTCGACGTACGGATGGGGTGTTAGCAACGACACTCTGCTCAACACCGTCGTAATCTTCGATCGCATATTTCCCGCCTTCACAACTGTTACCAATGATTCGGAAACCCCAACCCTTCGCTGGAGGACCGGAAGTCCGGACATGGTCATGACCAAATTCCTAGACTTCAATCCATGGCTGGTACCAAACAACATTACGCATCACATGGAGCGAATGGCACGTTCTATCACGAATGTCATTCGATCGTCAAGCAGTGGTGATTTGGTTTATGGCCAGGCTTTTGACAACGAGGTGTACGTGGAAGTTACCTGGGCTTGGTTGACTCTGCCACTTCTTTTGTTGTTCGTGAGTTGTGTATTTCTCGTGTCCACAGTCATCAAAAGCGCTACCGAGAAAGGTCAAGTGAGCATAAGGAAGAATTCCGCGATCGCTACATTGCTTTATGGGCTTCCAGACCACTATCAAAAACGACTGGCGAAGTCCAACTCGCAAGGCACACCAAGGACCAAAGCGAAGCACCTCAGAGTAAGACTATCTGCGACACGCGGGTGGAGAAGTTCTGGGAATGTGTTTACCCCTTTGACGCCCAAGGCGCCAAATCTACCACCGCCAGGGTGGATTTGATCTCATTTTTCGTTACATAAAGCGGCCTATACTACAACTTGGAATACAACGGAATAATAAAGAAATTAAAAAAGAAAAGAAACGAAATCTTCTACCCCGCTGTTCTGCAACACCCATTACCGACGCTTCCACTTGAACAGATCATCCGGAAACTGCCTCAGTTGTCGGTCGAAGTAAAGACACGACCACGTTCAACCAGACCATCTATCGATCAAGCGTCGCGCTTAGGTGTCCATGGCACACCCTTTCCACGCACAACCACGTTGTTTGATGCCTCAGCATCGCGCCTAGGGTGCCACGGCACTCCCTTTCCACGCTTGTCGTTTGATGCCTCAGCATCACGCTTGGGTGTCCACGGCACTCCCTTCCCACGCTTGTCGTTTGTGGCCTCGGCATCGCGCTTGGGTGTCCACGGCACTCCCTTCCCACGCTTGTCGTTTGGTGCTTCAGCATCGCGCTTGGGTGTCCACGGTACTCCCTTACCACGCTTGTCGTTTGGTGCTTCAGCATTGCGCTTAGGTGTCCACGGCACTCCCTTCCCACGCTTGACTACGTCGATTGTTGCCTCAGCATCACGCTTGGGTGTCCATGGAACTCCCTTTCCACGACCGACCAGGCTCTCTGTCGATATGGTGACTGGCTCTCTCCGCAAGAGGTCTTTGAACAGATTTACGACGGAGAAATCACTGCGGCTCTCGATTGTTGTTAATGGACTGATCTACGAAGAGTTAGTTGCTGGGCTCAACGTCTTTGACCATGGATGGTACTTACATTGTTGATTGGTGCTGGTACTGGTGCTGCCATGGTGGGGAGCACCATAGCTACGGCAAGAATGATGGCGCGTGCGTGCATGGTCGCGGTTGTGGTCTTGGAACGCAGGATCTGGCTTTGTTGATCGATGGAGAAGAGGTGGATACTACCCTTGTGGAGAAGGCAGAGTCGGCGCGACCGAGAAAGAGTTTATGTTTGGAGATGGTATTGCGCTTGGGATACAACCTGGAGTATGGGACCGTCGATGCATTTATCCAAGGTCCTAGATGTCAAGCATCGCTTGTGACAATGCGTCACACAACCGACTCATTTCCACTACCCATCCACGGCGCTTCAACCCGCAGTGACTATCTCGAAGATAACCGCCTTTGAAGCCACCGACGCGACGCGACGCGCATGGAACCTGCACACACAGTATCCCTATCATGCCGAACTTGCGCAATCATTGGGGGAAGAGACGGACAGCATAATCGTCGGTGTACAGATTCGGCAAGCTGAAACGCAAAGACCAACGCGACGGAACACAAGGCGTTAGGCGAGAACGCGCAGAAGCCAGGAAGACACAATGCAATGCGTCACATTGCTCCTAGCAACTTTTCATCACACCGAGTTATCACATTCGAAGCGCTCAAAGCGCAGGGCTTTCTACAAGGCGACTCATCGAAGTCGAGAATCTGTAAGTGCGAAGATCCAGCACCTGTGACTCTCAGAGTCTTTTACAACGCAAGAACGTTTTCTAACCAATCGAACAGCATTTGCGACTTGACACGGCTTGGCGGCGTTTTGGTGTCCTGACGGGAGTCGAAGCGATTGGCTCTGCGCAGTCGGTACCTTGCGCCAATTAACCATACCCGCGACCTAGTCACAGTCCATCCGCACACGTGATTGACGACGGCGTAACGCTTCCTTTATTCCCTTTGTTCAAGTTCGATAGCGATTCAATACAAACGATTTTCAGCATGAAGAAGACGCTCTCGCTGCAGTTGTGGACTGTTGTTCTGATTTATGGTGGCGTTCAGACCCTGTCTTTGTTGACCGACAACCCGAGCGATGCCCGGGTGGAACCCGACCCTGGGACTTCAAAACAATCCTCATACAGCAGGACTCTGTTAATGCCGTTGACTTGCAGGCTGCGAACTTTCGAACTGTACTCCAGACTGCTACAACTTTTGGTACATTACTTTCTGGGAAGTTCAAGGTATCTGCATCGCGGAGGAAAGGGGTGAGACGAGATTGGCCAATCACAAGCTGCGAGGAAGCGCTCGAGATCACCACCTACGTTGTTGTGCAAGGTCTTTACTCACACTCCGACGACCGCTACATGCATGTAAACCTTATCAAGACCACCCGCTACTCGGCTGGATCAATGTCTTTGCTTCCGCTGCGGTGTCACTGTCGAACACCATGCACACAACAAGCCTTCAAGGTTCTTTCGAGCATCATGCGCAGGCTGTCACACGGCCCTTGCATGGTGTTACCCAGCAAGACCTTGTCCTACACCTGTCCCAGCAGCAAGGTTGATCCATCAGCCTTGTTCCTCTCGGCCCATTCGTTGACCCAGTCCGTGTGGGCTTCCACATGGCATGACTACTCCCGTCCATTGTGAGAAGATGGACAAGGGCAAGCGGAAGGAAGGCTTTCCACAAGCCTGGCATCACAGGCATCGGCACAGTGCGTTCGCATCTTACTTCCTAATGAATAGCGTCGCGTTTTCCGGTAAGCGTCACATCTTCTGTATGTCTCGTTCTGCTGTCGCCTAACTGTGTCACTTGCCCAATGAGGTCCTAATTCGCTTCACGTAAATTACTCCGGAACTCATCGTCATGCACGATCCACATCAAGGTTTTCGACGCTGTTGTTCAGTTTACTCTGCAATACTGTTGTGACATCACTTTACACAAGACCTCATGAATGCAGCCCGAGCCAGAGGTTTCTTTGGGCTGATCGGTACTAGCTTCCGCTCGCCCCAGCTGTCACCTCTAGGCTCATTCTTTGTTCGGTTCGCCTCGCGTTCTGCCTATCTACGATGACAGGCCCGGCGCGTAATATCTTGGTCGTTCCGACAACACTTCATGTGGCTCCGAACGGTTCGACACACGGTGGCTGCAGGATGTCGTGCGGGCCTGGGCGCTACTGTGGACACGCTACGTGATTGGTTTGACTACACCAGCCTTGTCCCTACGAAACTGTACGACGGCTGGAAACCACCATGGAACGAAGGCTCTGTGAGCGCTTAGGCTCCCGCCGCGATAGGTACGGAGTTGGTTCGTACTCCGAGCACCTCAAGAGCTTTGCGCATCATCGATGCCCAGGTGCTACAGCCCAGCGCTTTGCATGCACGCACGACTTGGTAATCACTTCTCTCGAAGCGCAACGCAGAGTGCTCAGGCTCGATCAGCTGCAGAGTCTGTATTCGACCGATAAGCGCAGGTTCATTGTGAAAGACCGACGTACTATCGAAAGCCACCAATACAGCTTTAGCACGTCTTTCTCAGCATCACATGCTGCGCGGCCATTACGACTTCCAGTAAAAAAGAAGGCTGTGACACTCTCAACACCATTCGGGCAAGGAAGGACTTCACCGCTATCATACGCGCTGTCGCGCAGTTTGTTCGTGTCGAAGTTCATAAGGAAACTCGAATTTCGTCTCGCGGCAGACTTTGCGATACTCAGGTAGTGAGAGAGCTATGATATTGGATCGTGAAACGAGCGTCTCTTGTGTCTTGCTCCCTGACCGATCTTCATGCTCAAGGAAGGGTGCCACCTCACACAAGGGAAAAGCTAAACACCCTGGAGCTAACGTTGACGTTGGCTTACCCACTTTGCATATTTGTATCTTAATGTAGGCTCTACAGTGAATAGTTTTTGCCTTGTACGAGGTGGTGCAACCTTGGACTATTCAAAGACCGATTTTCGTCAGACGCTCCACGGCTTTGGTGACGCACAACGATCCCGCTAGCGTGATAGCCCCACGTGCCCCAGTCGCGTCAGCACGCATCACGAAGCACGCGGGCTGTCCGTCGTCGCTACACCACGTTTGCACCTGACAGCCGCATCTTTGATGCATTCCTCTTCTACCACAACGACGCCCAGCCTGCGTGATGATTCCAGTAACGCACGCTGTCTATCGCCAGCATGCTTCCTCGACCCCAGAGCTGTGCCGCAGCGCCAAATGGACCTCCTGCAGCAACTGATCTACCTGGCGCTTAGCCGCCATTGTACAGAGGCTCGATAGCTCTTATCTTAGATATCTCGAGCTCGAATCCGGTATACTCACGACTCATAGTGGCCGCGATATCTGAGCGAGCGCATCGTCCACCGTATTTTTAGCCGCCCGATCTTCGTGAGGAGGTCATCCATCGATAAGCACGCCATGAAGAACGTCGGCAGACCGCTCTACTCGATCTCGTACGGAGTGCGCCCCAGTGATTGCTCCTCTTCACGCAAATCCTTCGAAAGCCTCACGATAGGCACAGATGTCGCCCGTCTCCAGACTCCCACCGTCCTACATCCCGTCCCTCAGCAATGAGCATACCACTCCGCCTCCGTCCTACCGTGCGTGGACTCAACACAAGCCGTCGCTAGACTTCCCTCAACGTTTTGAGAGGAAGCTAGCTGAATACAACGCGTCACAGAACATATTCAAACGTTGGCTATTTGAGATCATCAGCGTGGGAACAAGCGCTATCTGCATGGGTAAGACTCCCATCTTCCGGGCCTAGTGTGAACGTCTTCTAACCATGAAACCAGGTGCAATAATCGGACTACTATACTATCTTCATGACCAACCCTTCGACAAATGGCCTCCAGGCTTGACCATCATCACCGTGCTCTCGAAGATCGCTTCTGCGGCACTCATTCTACCCATATCGGAGGCCATCGGACAGCTAAAATGGACATGGTTCCACGGGAAGAACTCCAGAGATCCTTTCGACTTCGAGATCTTTGACAAAGCATCACGAGGCGCATGGGGGTCGTTCATGCTCTTGTGCCGCACTAAGGGCAAGTCGCTTGCTGCTTTGGGTGCACTGATAACAGTCCTATTACTGGCGATCGACACTTTCTTCCAGCAAGTGACAGACCTTTCAGAGCGCTGGAAACTACAGGGCGAAAGCTACATTCCACGTGTCGTTCGATATGAACCTATAATGGAGTTCCTTTACGATACTAGTTTCGACAACAACAATCCATCCGCTTTAGTAAATACCGATCTTAAGACAGCGTTGACCCCTTTCTTTTACGACAAAAACGGCACTTCGCCCCTTAAGATTGGAAACGCTACCCAGGCCGAGATACCACTGGGATGCCCTACCAGCAATTGCGAGTGGCCGCCTTACGAGACTTTGGCGGTTTGTAGCGCTTGTGAGGACATATCGCATCTACTCGAGTACGCTTGTCTCAACATGGGAATGGATTGGATCAAGAATTCGACTGGCCCTAAAAGGAAGGAACCCTATCCTATAGGTAAGTTTGCCACTTGGTGTTCAAGCACCTTCGTACCCAATGGGTGAGCGTTTGCTGGTCCTTCGCGTGGGTCTGGCCGGCAACGTGCAGCAGCCGATGCGGACTAATACCAGGCCATCCGCTAATGATACGTACTGCAGGCACTGCTTGCGGCTACTTTCTAAACGCTACCAGTGAAGACCCCGTCCTCATGTCAGGCTTTCGCGTTGAGAATGGCACCGACTCGTTGCATGGAGAGACCCTCCTCATGCGAACACTACCGCTGGTTACGAATCCTTCCAGGCATTCACTCTACGGGGGGACCATAAACTTCAAACACATACAGTACCCTATATTGGACGCGCTGATCGTCAGTTCTTTTGACGGTACTGCGGACAGCGTTTATGCGAAGAAACTTCCAGTCGCCCAAGAGTGTATGCTGTCATGGTGCGTCGAAACGCTTCGGTCGTCTTATGCGTCGGGAGACTATAAGGAGCAAGTGGTCGATACCTTCATGAATACTACGAGTGCGGAATGGCCATGGTCGTCTTATGACAACTACGAGCAGCGGACGACCTTTACCGAGTTCCGATCAAACATCAGCATACATCCCCCATCTCAAGATAACAGCGCCATTCCTTTCGGTGTCTCGAACGACACAATCATCGACCTAGCTCTTATTCTCGACGAGATATTCCCTTCCTTCATCACAGTCGCCAACGCGACAGCGCCGCCCTTTGTGAAGATCAGGACTGCCGCTATCGACAATGTCTTTTCCCGTCTTGTTCGCTTCAGCCCTTGGCTCGCTCCCAATAATGTCACCTCCCACATACAAAGAATGGCCCGGACACTCACCAACGTAATGCGGTCAGACATGAACTCTAATGAACTTGTCGTTGGGGACGCGCGGGTCTTGGAGACGTATGTCGCCGTTCATTGGCCATGGCTCATCTTTCCTTTGATCATGTTACTCTTGAGCATTGTTTTCCTGGTCGCCACCATGCTGAAGACTTCCAGCGTTGATCATGGCGACATCGGCATGTGGAAGACTTCTGCAATGCCGACATTGATGTATGGTCTGCCACAAGACATGCAGAAGGACGTTCTCTCCTCCGAGAGATCTGGAGGTGGATCAAACGAAGGTTCTCGCAAAGCACGTATCAGACTATTACCAAAGCAAGGCTGGAGAGTATCTGGACAGATTCACTCTGTACCGAAGGCTCCTCCAGGTTTCATATAGCTTCTACATAATGCTCATGAAGCATATGATGAGACCCTCCAAAGTTGTCACCAATCTCAAGGATCTGTACCGGACTGATGTCCAGACTGAGTTCGATAAGGCCCCCTGTGAGGCATGTTCGATGGCTGGGGCTGTAATTGACGTTGTGCATGTGAACATCTGATCTGTAGGCGTATCGATTTAAAGCAGAGGGAAACCTTTGAGGCATGTATTGGTAGGGTACAGCGTGTGTGTCATGAGCGAATAACAGAAGTCGTGTCATATTGCATATACATTGCCGATTCCTGGTGTTCATACGATGAAAATATCGAAGATAACAATCATTTCTATTTAAATACATACTGGAGTTCTGTTGTTCACTGGTGGCGTCATCGCATAGCCAATCTCGCTTGCTGAGCCCTGATCCCGCCAACGCCGCCTGCCGGTCCCGCTGGCTCTTGCGCCTGTCTTTCTCCCAGCCTCATCAATCAGACTACATCTCCATCCTCGACCCCGTCGGACGATACCCGTGCCTTTCTACTGCATCCGAAGTGACTCCATTCAGTTGCGCAATGTTTCTACGTCACTCAATACGCTCGGCAGCTGCCAGACAGTCGGTATACCGCAGCGCTAACAGCAAAGCTCCCATAGGCGCACGATAACGAAGCGCACGCTCAACGTCAAGACGGGAGACGATCAACTTAGCGCCACGACCCTGCCATGACTGAAGGCATACTCGCAGTCGGCAGTTCAAGATGTTTAGCTTCTTAGGCGCCGATGCGCTGTCCTCCCGCTCTCGAGCACCGATCGAACAAGCGTTTCTACCGCAAGACGACCCCATTCACGTTTCGCGTTCTTCATTACGGCCCGACCCTCATCGATACGAGTTTCACCGAGATGGCTTCCCTCCCAAACGCAATACGATATCAACTTCCGTGGACACAACGACGTGGACGATACAGAGGACAACATACGCCAGGATCGCGCGACTCTTCAGAAGACGCGAAATCGTCCCTCGACTTAACGCAACGAATCGAGAGAAAGTTAGCAGAGTACAACGCTTCGAACAATGTCTTCAAGAGATGGCTGTTTGAGATGACAAGTTGGTGCATCAGTGCGGCGTGCATGATCGCAATTATATGCATCTACCTTCAGATCAATGACCAGCTCCTGTCTACAAGCGGATCATACCTCACACTGGCCAATGTGCTCGGAAAGGTATCTTCCGCTGCCTTGATCGTTCCAACCTCAGAAGCACTTGGGCAACTGAAATGGAACTGGTTCCATGAGTCCAAAGCTATGTGGGACTTCGAGATATTCGACAAGGCTTCTAGAGGACCGCTTGGTGCCTTAATGCTACTGTTCAGAACGAAAGGTCGTTCATTGGCTGCACTAGGCGCACTACTTATTGTCTTGCTCCTTGCGATTGACACCTTTTTCCAACAGGTCGTTACCTTCCCTGATAGATGGACTCGACATCAGACCCCTGGAGAGATACCATACGTAATCCGATACGAGCCCCCTTACCTTATGGAGTTCCAGGGTGGATGGGAAACTAGTGTCTATAACAACGACCTGCAGCCCGTCGTCCAGCAATTTCTTTACAGGAATGGCAGCAAACCTGTTCCATTTGGCACAAGTTATCGTCCGGATATTCCCCTCTCTTGCCCTACCAGCAACTGCACTTGGCCAGTGTACGACACACTTGCTGTCTGTAGCAAATGCACCGAAGTGAGCGAATTCTTGGACATTACCTTTACGTGTTTGGAAACAACATTAGATTGGAGCACGGATTTCGAAGGACCTCTGTCTGATGTCCCTTATTCCCAAAAGAAGATGTGTGGGCATTTTCTGAACTCGACAGCGGATCGTCCGGTCTTACTCTCCGGATACACTGTCGACACTGACAGGAACGACATCCCTGACGAAGCTTTGCTGCTCAGGACAATTCCTCTCACCGCTTTTCTCACCAAGGAACGTCTTTATGGTGTCGGCTCGGTGGCTTATAAGAATATACGCAACCCAATTATGGATGCCTTGATAGCCTCCGCATCTGACGGGCCGGAAAGTGTTTACCAGAATAAGACGCCTACGGTTCATGAGTGCGTCCTCTCATGGTGCGTCCAAACTATCCAATCATCCTACGGCCTCGGTGGGTATAATGAGCACATCATCTCATCGTACCATAATACCACTGTTGGACCAAGTCCGTGGATATCGTTCGACATTCCCGAGGAAGAGGGCGGTGGAATCTGGATTCAATATAAGGAGAACATTACCATCATACCCACCAACACTAGTTCTCAGCCTGCCAGGCCGACCAGCTTAGAGCTAGGATATGGCACCAGCAACGTGACTGTTTCGGGCATCATGGGCATCTTCGATGACTTCTTCCCTGCTTCGTACAGCGTCAAAAATGTCTCTGCAATACCTAGACTTCGATACAAGAACTTCCCGGGCGGACCTTTTCAACGCTATATCCCATGGACTCCTTGGATGGCGCCCAACAACCTAACGCAACATCTTCAAAGGCTTGCTACGGCGATGACGAATCGAATAAGATCATCCGATAGCAGTGAAACGCTCATGGGCGAAGCATTCTACACCGACAAGTACGTCTTGGTGCAATGGGAGTGGCTCAGCTTCCCATTCCTGCTTCTAACGCTCGCTTTCGTCTTCCTGGTTTCTACTGTGATCAAAACATCCAAAGATACCTCTACCGGTATCTGGAAGACATCTGCTATGCCGACGCTCATCTACAGTCTACCGAAAGAGGCGCAAAAGGAAATGAATCCCTCGTCGTCGTGGGATAGCGCCCATGAGAGCAGCAAGAAGCTTCGCATCAGACTGTTGCCCAAGTCAGGATGGAGGGTATCTGGCGTCAGTCATGTGAGCACGTCGCCACAGCTGCCACATCCTGTTGTTCAGGCACCACGCGGTTGGATATGAAGCGGGCCCCGTATGATATATAACATGAACATTACTTCTACCACATAACACGGCTTCTATACCGGATGCACACTGTGTGGACTCTTATGCAATGTGATTCGCCAATCCACCTGGCAGTCAGTAGTGCCTCAAGATAACTACTCTATCTGATGCCCGGAGCAAAATCTAAAGTATCTGCTCGGACCCACCGGGGGTTAATTCACAGGTGTGACGCCACCCGCAGAAATGTCCTGCTCGATTGCGGCGCGGTCGCGGGCCGTCACATCCTTCCGGCGTGACGCCTTGTGTTCCAACGTCGACGCGACGCGAAATGCAAGGAACAAGCATGCACGACGTGTTCATCACATGAAAATGTGCAATTATTGGAGTGTGGACGGAGAGCATGATGTCTATAGGATGAAAGAGGCAAGCTGAAACGCAAAAGCCGGTGGCTTCAAAGACGGCAGCGGATTGAAGCACCGTGGAGGGGTAGGTGGAGATGAGTATGTTGTGCAAGACCTTGTATGTCATTGCGGCGTGGGTGTCAGGATCGAGGATATATGCCATGCTGCAATTACAATACTCACGCTGCTACGGAAAGTACACCACTGTCCAGCCTCTCTTTCCATAAGCACATCGACCCAAGCTTGGCGAGCTCCATCGTTCTTGAAGAGCATCAGTACTTTTTCCATAGCCATTGACGCTGTATATCCTCAACCGCCACCATGTACGGATACAAGGTCCTCCTCTTTGCGTCCCTCGTGCTCCCCATCTTCGCCGTGCCCCTTCAAGGCTCTACCGTACGTCTCACCCTTCAGTCCCATATGGAATCTAAACTAACACCCGTACCTGATTCTGCAGAAAGACGTAGTAGCCGAACGAAACAACGACCTTGTTGGGGCCACTATCCTTCCCAGCCTACCGAAGCGAGAGCCTATCATCAACCTGGTGGAGCGAGCCAGGCGCATCGGCGGTAGTGGCTTTATCCCCCGGAAGAGGTCGGTAGAAGAAGTCGAGAAGCGAAAGAATCGTTTCAATGGTGGTGGCTTTGGCAACCCTAAAAGACGCTCAGACAGGCTCGAGACACGTGCCAAAGATCGTACTGGCCAAGGCTGGGATAATGGAAGTCAAGGGAGCCACGAGGCACGCGAAGAATCTAACGACGATGAGGCTCTTGCGGACGAAGTCGATGTTGATGCTCTTGGCTTTGGTGGAAGCAAGAGGGGTCTCCGTGGTACTGGCGGTTCTGGCGGCCACATGAGAGGATTGCAACGTCCTGGTAAGGGAGGAGGTGGCAAGAGGGGATTAAAGTGTCCTGGTAGCGGAGGAAGTAAGAGAGGGTTGACCCCTGCCTGTGGAGGAAGCAAGTGAGCGCACGAGCATCGTTCCTCGTCCGTTCGTAAAGCAGTAGCAGTAGCAGTAGCAGTAGTTTCCTTGGTTCTTTTATTCATGTCATTTCGCAAGTAACACTGGATGTTCTTGATTTCACCTGGAGAAGGCTGTTTGGACTGGGTTTTAGGTCTATAAAGAGCGAGAAGAAACTGTCTGACACTCTCCAGTCACAATTTCCTTGTGATTTGGCCTTTGACACCTCTGCGTTTGCTCTTAGTGTGCTACGACTATCCATATGAACAGCTTTTCATGAGCCAAAGCGCTTGCCTTACATTACTCCCTTGTCTGATACAAGTACAATAAGCCATGGAACTATGACCTTCGATCAATCTTAAACCTTCGAGAACCGGGTCGACCTCTTGGCCATGTGATACGCATAGAAACCAGATCTACAGAATTGCCTTGTAGCAAGCGCTCGGAGCGATTGGAGTGTGCTAAGTTGGTGTGATCAAAGTCACTAGGAGCGATGGGATGCATTTCGGTGCATTTTCGGTCTCGTGTGCTATGCCGCTAAGCGCCATGTGTACCCACTTATGTTGGTGACTGGGTTTCAGCTTTCCTAATTTGTACCCCTCATCATGCTCTCTTGGCTTTCTTCTAATCGTTGTATAGATTACAAACGGCATTGTGACCTTGCCTGCCTAGACAATGCAATAGAGCCCGCATCAGCGGCTTCCAAGGCGATTATCAGGGTGAGGCGTAGTCGCAATTTGAAGCGCCAACATCCTGGATACACCTGTACTTGATGAGCCTAAGCCGTGGATAAAGTCACAGGAACTCCCATCGTTACTGGCAATAGCTTCATCAACTGAAGGGCCTCAATCCTCTTCGGCATCTGACCTCGAAGTGTTGGATCGATACCATTCCTTCTCGCTCATATCAACAAACATATAGTATGCGCGCACTCGCAGTCACCACGTTTCTTTCCTTTTCTCTTGCTATCTTTGCGGCACCTGTCTTAGACACCAAGGTATGCCGTCCCGCGACCTCATCTCCGGGTATTCGCTCACACTAGTATAGACATCTCTCCAAGATTTCACGTCTGCTAGCGCAAAATACCGACGAGATGCGATCCCCGTGACTCTCACCGAACGAATTGCAGCTCCGGTTGGCGGCTTGGTTGTGCGAGCCCGTGGCTCGCGTGCGGGTGGAGAGGAGAGTGCTGCTGATCCCCGGAAGTTCAAGAGCACTGGTGGTGATCGACGAGAGGCTGAGACCGTTGAGCGATCTATGAAGAATCCGGGAGGTGGCATCCGTGGTGATTCCGAGTCCGTCAAGCTCGGCAGCCCTAGCGGTCATCGACGTGAAGCTGAGCCAGCAAAATGGGGTGGCACCAGTCGCCGTGAAGCTGTACCAGAGGCCAAGAACGGCATGAACGTTGCAGCAGGTGGCGGTTGCCCTCGTGATGCCGCGCCCATCAGCCAGCCCATAAACTTTGGCTGCCGTCGGGACGCTGCACCTCAGCCTGGAAGACTTGACATCGGCAAAGGTCATGACGTTCGTCCAGTCGGAGGGACCCGCATTCCGAGAGGCCTCCGCGGTGCTGGTGCTAACCCACGAGGCGTCCGCCCGGGCAACGGGAACAACGAAAGAGATGTCACTGCAGAGGTGGTTGAGGCCCGTGGGAGATTCAGAGGAAACAGCGGTCGTGTTTGATCGAGGAAAGGTAGAGAGTACAATCGGGCAGATTCCATTTCTTCTGTTGTTGCAAACCCTTTTCATACCACAACATCGACACGGATACCTCAAGGACCTGCTGGACACCAGGCGGAAGGTATCCAGCCATTCCATACCTCTTTGCAATGAAACACATATAAACCCATTTGCAACGCTTCGTCGTTAGATACCATGTAGAGGTGGTTGCTTTCGCGTTTGTCGCGATACTGGAGGCAGAAAGAACGTTTCTGGAGATCATCCGACTTATCTCGGGGTCGGGTTTCACCTTGAACTCTTTCGTTTTTGCTCTTGGAATGCTGATGCTGCTCGATCGTCTTCTCCCACACATGGCTATGTTATTTGCATCTATGTCACAGAAGATGGCTGCATGGTTACGAAACGAATCGAGATTTTACAAAGAGAGGCTATAACTACATGGAACAGAAACCGGCATACGCCAGTATCAAGGATCAGCGCGATGCTAATATGGGCTATCGCAATAGCGATATTAATAGACCACACGAGTGCAGTATCATAGACCAGCAGAGCCAGTATTGGGACCAGCAGAGCTGGTATTGGGACCAGAGCGAGTCTAGTATAGTGGACTAGCAGAGCTAGTATTGGGACCAGCAGAGCCAGTATCAGAGACCAGCTCAGGGCTAGTATATGGGAACCAGACTGATCTAGTGTCGTGGACCAGCAGAGCTAGTATTGGTCAACTGGCACGCCGCCGAGTCGATGTGACTAACACAAGGCTAGTTAGTATAGGCTAACGAATGAATGTAGTATCTTGACTAGTGCAAGATCAGTATCAACCCGCACATGCACCGCACCAACCGGCGCAGTCGCAGCCTTCTCTGGGGTCTTGCTGCTGAAGCCAGGCCATACCCTCCCCTGTAGCTGGAGCAGTCGAAAGCTGGAGAGATTCATTGGCCGGGTCCTCACTCGTAGGCATATTTGCAGAATTGCGGGTCGAATTAAGAGCTGTGACTGGTTGTAAGGCCTCCGCAATATACTCATGCACCGCCGAAGTGACCATAGTGACCATAGTGACCATGTTTCGGATGTCTCGTTGTGCGAAGTGCTGGTTCAAACTCTGCTCGGCTGTCGTGAAGATAGTGTACGAAGCCTCGAATTCGCTGACTTGATTAATTTGCAGAGGATGCAAAGTCACACGCGGCTCGTCTTGAGTAATTGTGTTAATGGCCGACTGCCGATGGTCGCGCGCGGTTCTCATTGCCCTATCGTAATGTCTCTGGTTGTCTGCATCGGGAATAACAACTATCATAATTAGCGAAACCTCTAAAGAGATACCAGTTGACTGACAGTTCCTCGAGTTTCGTGTCACTATGCCCATTGAGTTCTGCGAATTGTACGCTCTACCATATGGCGTATTGCGGACAATTTCATTCGAATTGTTGTAAGGTCCACCGTACTGCGCATTGCCATGTGACTCATTGTAATTGTCGTAAGTTATGTTATTCGTTATGTTGTACTGCACATTGTTGAAGAATTGATTGGAGTTGTCGTATTGCACATTATTCGTAGGGTGACTCGAGTTGTCGTACCGCGCATTATTCGTAGAGTAGTTCGAGTTGTCGGAGTATGCCCTGTTAGATTGCCCATTGTGGACGAATTGATTCGGACAGGAGTAAGCTCCGCCGCGTCGCGAATTATTGGCGTATTGGTTCGGATTGTTTTGGTAAGGGCTATTGTGGCCCCGGTTGGGATAGTTGTTTTGGAAACCGAAGTTTCCACGACCGGCCATTTCACTATACAGGTCAGCGCACGTCTGCGACATCATAATGTGGGGGTTACTTACGTTTTGCGTGAAAAGGCGGGGAGCTGGAGAGGACGGGGAAGTTGCGATGAGATATACAGCTCTGCCTGCGCTAGTGCTAGCGTAGGCAGTCATGCCAAGGCCAGGCGTGGATACTCGTTGAAGGAGGTGAAGGAGCGGAAGGAGCGACCTGATGAAATCTACGAGAAGAAAACCACGTCTCTGCGATATTCATACTGATGCGAGGCTTACACAGATAAGACTTTTTAGCCATTTCGCCTATGCGGTCCTGGATGGGGTCGGCATCTGGAAGAAGACAGTGGGAGACACGAAAAGTCGCTTACAATCGCGAGCCGCATCCTTGAACAGGATACGGTACGTGTTGGGCACTCGTTTAGCATAAGAGTACAAATTAGTTTCAACTGTATACTAGTTCGAGAGGACTTCCACGATGTTATCCCAGAAACCCAAGTCGTACACGTTTTCCACTGCCGCGAGGTTCCACACGCGCTCGAAGCTATCTTCTCTAGCAACTGACTGTATGCGGCTCGGAAGTGTTTTGGGCGGCTGCCCATTTCGCGTGCGTATGAGTATGTGTCTGCTTTCCAACGGCCAAGTCGTTGGCGGCTCTTCGTCTTCTGGCGGGGTTTCCGGAGGAGTCGGGAAGGGCGACGTTGATGAGGAGGAATGCGCGGAAGCATGTATATGTTCCTGTGCAGGTGTTGCTGAGCGGTATTCCCGCATGGTATCCTCCCGCCTATGGCCCAGGAAAACGACGCCATCGGCCATGTCGTCTCGCCAGTCTGCCCACTTGGCGCTCTCGTTCGTAGTCATGCCGGCCCAGATCAGGTAGACGTGATATGCGAGCAGACCCAACGGAAGCGGCCATGTGAGAAGAGCCAGTAGTCCAACTCCAGATCCGCGCACACCGCCCATGTCGAGGTAGATGGTTGCGTAGATGAGAAAGTAGTGGGTCTTCCTGTCAAAGTATCCAAACCAGCTCTTCGTGTTTACGCCCTGCTTGGGGCTGTATCTATACCATCCTTCGTATTTCAGATAATGTCTGTGGACCAAAGGCGAAAGGCTGTAGTAAGCCAGGTATGCGCCGTACGCGATCAGTATGCCGGTGGATAGCAGCAGGGCTAAGAACCACTTGTAATTGCCTCGCCCTAGGCAATTGTTGACCCATATGCAATGATGGTCCATCCTCGACACGCATGTCTTGCATATGCTGCAATGCTTGCTCCGCGCTGGCTTTAGGAACTTGCACGTCCGGCATGGCGTGCCCGGGTAGTACAGCACCCGGTCGTACGGGTAGTGCCGCATCTGCTCGGCATGATTGAGCGTGGTGATGTATGTCTGGCTGTTGCTTTTGGCGCTGAGGTATAGGAAGATGTATGGCTGCGGCAGCAGAACGAAGGCTAGGAGCTTGTGATGCGGTCGGATGAGGTGCCAAATCGTAGGCAGGAACAGCGTCGCACATGCGGTTACGAGGCCGAGGAAGAAGATGACGACCAGCGGGTGCTTGTCGTGCATGAGGTAGTTGCCCAGGCGGGCGCCGCCATTGGTAATGCGGCCATTGGTGAGGGCGAGGTCGAGCTTTCGGAAGGCGGAGGGGATGTAGATTAGGAAGAGGCGGTTAAGGAAGCCTATGGGCGTGTTCCTGGAAGTGTTAGAAGGGATGATGGGAGTAGGGGGGGTGTAGATACCTGAAAGCCGGCAGTCGTCCGAAGAAAGCTACAAAAGTCACCAGCGACACTGTGATGGTGAAGATGATGATGGTGCGGGCGACGGTCATGGTGAAAGAGACCAGCAGACTGCGACACTACGCATGGTGGAACAGAATGAAGACGTGAATCGAAGCTCTATGGCATCACGTCGCGCTGTGTCTGTCAGTTCTCAGAGGTGACAGCGCAAGCGTCGGATAGGACTGAGCAGCCCGGGCGGAGGCTAAGCGACCCCGCGTGAATCATGCGTCCCATGTGAGCACGCGTCGCGCCTGAGCCAACGCGTCATCCTCCAGCACCATAACCCGACAACACCACCCCACCATGGCTGGGCCGACCATATACACCGACGTCGCGGAAGATTTTGATTTCGCATCCGGCGGCCAATTATTCGCTGGCAAGAAGTTCTGGGTCGCGCAGCGCGTAGCGTCACGAAAACGGCTATTGGACGACATCAAGGCCAACGGCGGAGAGATTGTGGCACTAGAGAAGAAGGCAGACTACCTCATCGTCGACCATGCCCGGAGAGACTGTCCCCCGGGATCAACATCGTACGAATTCATAGAGAAGTCCATCAAGGAGGGAGAACTCCAAGATCCCGAAGACTACACAGCCGGACCGCCGTTAGGCGAGGCGCGAGAGGCTGGTTCCATCCACCAACCAACGAAGAGCGGAAGGACATCGTACACAGCAGAGGAAGATAGGATACTCTCCAAATGGGTGCGCGACGCTCAATCAAAAGGCGCTTCCATCAGCGGGAACGAGCTATACAAGCAGCTCGAAGCCAAGGTATGCGCCAACAAAGAAAACGCGAGTGGGAGTGGTCGCTAACGGACGACAGTATCCACGGCATACATGGCAGTCATGGCGCGACCGATGGGTTAAGACACTGAGCAAACGTCCGCTCTCGGCTTTCACGATACCTGATAACGCTCCTCCCTCTCCTCCTTCCGACCAGTCGAACGAACGTATGCCCCCAGTTCCAGCCCCCTCCAAGGCTACAGAACAGCAAGAACCGAAAACAGAACAGGTTCCGAGTGCGAAATCCCTCGATGATAAGGCTAAAGCACAAGCAAACCGCGACTATAGTGTGGAAGAGTTGGAAGTCATGTTCAGCACAGACGACTGGCTGGAGTGCTATGCTTTTGTGGAGATCATCGATGGTGTGGAAGGGCAAGACGATTACCTCTCTGCTTGGGATGGGTGGGCTGAGAATCAGGCAAACCAAACCGCCGAGCAGTGGCGGCAGTATTACGAGAAGGTAGTCCGTCCACAGTGGTTGCGCGATCCGGTATCGAAGAGGGAGAAGATCAGGAAGAAGATGGAACAAAAGCACGATGCCGAAAGGGCAAGACGGAGTCAGGCGTTCAGTCAGCATCCAGCAGAGATCGGCAAACCAGAGGAAACAGTGCCACATCCTCCACCAACAACACGAGATGAAGTGGAGGCAGTACAGCCGTCAGCCTCTGAGGGAGCGCACGCTGAGGAACTACTGCAAACCCGAGACCCACCCAAGATCGCATCAGAGCCCAAGATGCCGTCGTCATCCACTGCTCGCCAAGAATCTCCGAACTTTTATGATGAGCAGCTTGCCAGGTTCACTAAGCGATTACGGGAAGACAATTTTGTGAAGCAGGAAGATGAGGAGGAACTAGCTCCTCCAGCCAAACGGCGGAAGAGCGGAAGCGTGACGCCTACCCAGGAAGAGCCAATGCAACCGATCAAAGCCGAGGGCACGCAGAACCAGCCTGTGGAGATATCTTCTGCTGCGAGTTCCCAGACTGATTCGACGTCGGAAGATGCCGAAGAGCTGATGCAAGAGCAAATCCGGTCCCAAGAGCGTGATGCGGTAGATGAAGATGCTACTATCGTCAACATAGACGAGAACCCGAAGGAAGAAGAGGTGAGAAGCATAGAGTCAGATGATTTCCCAGACATTGATGAGCTACACCCACTTTCACCGCCACGAGAAGAAGACTCGGTATCTGGCGATGATCTGCCCTCAAACACACCTACACCGCGTGCCACCCGACAAAAAGTCTCTAATTTCGACACTCAAGCCATCCTCTCGTCGCCGACACAAGACACGTTCTCAAGACCACAAGACTTCGTCCCCAACATGAATCCTCGACAACCGCAGCGGTTCTCCTCACCACCCGAACAACTACCATCCGACGCATCAACAACCCAATCCATGGAAGAGTTCCGCCGCTCCCTCCAAGAAGAAGGCGAAGAAGAAGACCCAGACCAAACCCTCTACTCACAGCACCCCCCTCAACCCCTCCTCATATCCCCATCCCCCGCACCATCTACCTCATCCACAGGCGAAGAAGACCCCGACCCACCCCTCACCGGCGACGAAATCATCGATTTCTACACCGAGCTAAACGAACAAAAATATTCCGACGAGTTCATCAGCAGCGCACTCAAACGCACAGGTCTGCGTCCGGACTTGGCAGAAAAAGTACTCGATGCATGGAAGGTTGGCAAGCCTTTGCCGATGGAAAGGGGTATATGGAGTAAAGAAGATGATGAGGCTGTTGAGGGTGGTGATGGGTATCAGTTGGCGTTGTTGGAGAAGAAACATACGTTGGATGGGTGGGGAGGGATTGTGGAGAGGTTGAAGTTTTTGGACACGTATCGGAGTCGGTAGGGGAGTTGGTTGGGGGTTTGATGTGGTTATTTCTACCAGTACTTCGGATGTTGGACAGTGGATCGATCTTTCAGATGGCGTTGCGTAAGGTTGGATTGGACGTTCGTATATACCCTCAGCGCAGCTTACACTGCCTCTATTTTGACGAAGAAAGCTAGAACAATTGTTTGGTAATCTGCGGCTAGAAGTATCTCATTTCGTAATCACCTCAGATCCTCAATGCCCAACCCAAGCCCGATGCGCCTCTCCATACCTCTCCCCCTCGGGCTTCGCCTGATCCACAATCCTCCTCATCTCCCCCATCTCCTCCCCACTCAACTCCACCTCCCTACTCCCCCAATTCTCCTCCAACCTTCCCACCTTCGTCGTCCCCGGAATCGGCATCATCCCCTGCCCACTTACCCAAGCTAAGGCGATCTGACTCGTCGTACACCCCTTCTTCTTCGCCAACTTCTTAATCTCCTCCACAATCGCTTTATTGCGGTAGAAATTCTCGCCTTGGAATTTCGGGACAGTGCGCCGGAAGTCGTCGGGTGCGAAGGAGTCTGGGGAGGTGTAGTCGAAGTTGTCGACGAGCCAGCCGTGGCCGAGGGGGGAGTAGGCGATGTAGGAGATGGAGAGTTCGGCGGCGGTGGCGATGAGGGAGTCGGTTTCGTGGAGGGTTTCGAAGGCGGAGTATTCGGCTTGGATGGCGTGGATTTTGGCGATGGAGTTTGCTTTTCGGAGTGTCTTGGCTGAGCACTCTGATAGACCGATGTACTTGGTTTTGCCTAACTTGCGGCATTCGTCGAGGGCGGGGATGGACTCCTCTAGCGGCGTGTTGGGGTCGATGCGGTGGAGGTAGTAGAGGTCGGGTGTAAATCCCAGCCTCTCAATCGTACCATCGATGTACTTCTTGATATGAGCTGGACTATTCGTTACGCCTGACTCGCCATCGAAGCATGCGACGCCGCACTTTGAGGCAACTGAATAGGCTATCAGCGATACTGCCAGTGCGAGATCTTGTTCTCTAAGTGGGAGAACTTACTGAACACCTTGTCACGGACGTTGTGCTTTCGGATGAAGTCTCCTAGAAGCTTTTCGTTCACACCTGCCTGGTACACGACGGCAGTGTCCCAGAAAGTGCAACCGAGTGCAATGGCTTTGAGGAGAACGGGCTCGGCTTGTTCAAGACTGAGCTTGCTACCCAGCCCATGACTGAGACCCATGCAACCAAAACCTGGGGATGGGACTTGGATGTCCTGGAACTGGAATGTCTTGACCATTTTGATGGAGTTGGCTGCGTAGAGACGAGACGTTATGAGGTAGAAGTGCAAGCTGTCGAGCTGGTTTGATAATGCAGAACTTTACCACAGAGGTCTCTTTTATATATTTACGCAAAGCAACTTGGAATATGTCCGGTGATACAGACTTTGAGAGTGTCAGCCAGTTGCATTAGCGGACCCATGCAACTTCGTGGATAAGTGATGTTGAGTCGAGTATCTCCGCTAAAGCCGCGTTGCCCTCATGCCTCACGTACTCCTAATTCTCACGTACTACTAACAAGAACCAAATTTTGTCGGTGAAGAATCTGACATGATGTCCGCATAGTTGTTTCAATTGGCGTACTCAAAGGCGTTATGTCCGTTACCGCCGATGTTGCTACTCACATCCACATCGATAGTTTGAAGTATCGGCGTCTTGTCTATGCCAATTTTGCAGGTAAGTTCCACAATCGCATAGCTTACAGAAGTGACTGTTGGTATTATTGCAATTGTATCCAGCTAGTACGAGTTGCTTTGTCTAAGTGGAGATGAGACATGTCGGAAGATCGCACCTGGCACATCGGTGTTGATGAGGACGTTCAGCCACGCAGCCACAGTTTCAAGCCACTCATTACCAGCAATGACGTCGCCCAAGATGTGGATGCTGGAACCCTGCTTGTCGCGTGTGTGTCTCCTGAGATCTGTTGAAGTGTCGACACAACTACGTCTTCGCGTCTCCGTGTATTACGCCGCGATCCGATCACCCCGGCCATTGCATCATCCCTGAGCCGACAATGAGGCACCGACTGTCGGCGCTGGCCTCGCTCCCACGCGCCTCAACATTCCCGACCGCTCGATGCGCACCACTATTCACACGCAACTCTCCGCGCATATCAATACAGCTTAGGGCGTCCCCCCAGTTCCGATGCTACGGGACCAAGCCCAGAGGCGTGGACAAGGAGACTGACAAGTATGGAGATTACAGCAACTCCAATGCGCGGCCTGCGGCAGACCTCAATGAGAACATCACACAGGAAGAGAAGGACCACTTCGCAAAGAAACTGAAGGAAGACAAGGGCAAGCAAATACGAACGCCATGGCACAGGGAAGGAAGCGATTTGCCGCCTGTCGCGCGACAGAGGAGCGCTGGAGCCATGACCAAGGGTATGCCTCTCTCATTGTATGAGGACTTCATCACTAACAAGAGACAGGTAAACTTCTCACTACCCCGTCGCGGATGCTTAAGATCATTCTGCCACTTACGACGAGCGATATGAACACGGATCGCAAAGATGTGGAACCACTAGCACTCCTCGTCCACCCACAGCAACCCATCTCCTACCTCGAACGCCTGATACAAGCCGAGCTACCCACAATTAAGGACAAGGAGGGCCGTGATCGCCAGCCGAATGTCTACTTCCGCGCCGAGGACTCAATGCAGCACGACGCCGAGCCGGAGGAAGTGGAAAGCACACCTGTCAGTAACGAAAGTGAGAGTCTAAGCGAGAAAGACGGTGAAGAGGACTTTGAACAGGTCGACGAGATCCGTATCGACGGAAAGATCCAGAAAACAGGGAAGCTCAACAGCCAAGATCGGAAGACACCTGAGCAAGCTGAGCAGCTGCGAGGTGGGCCTGGCAAGGGAGGCGTCGAGTCGTACTCCGGACAGGGCCAAGAAGCACCGGCGGACAAGCAGGGCGAGCGCAAGTTTGTACGATGGTCTTCGTCCACCGAAATAGGTGACTTCATCCGCGATGCTGCTCGAGGGCAGGAATTCGCCATTGAGATTGAAGGTGCGCCAGAAGAGATCCGGGTGGGTGTGCCCAGCTTCAACGACAGGACCTACTATCTACGAATGCGTCTGCGCAAGACGTCTAAGAAGATCAGCGAGATGGCGAGCGTGAAGAAAGAGTGCGATGACCTGGCGCAGGCCGCGGCAAAGAACGTCGCAAGGGCTGGTTTTGTGGGCATTGCTGGATGGTGGTGCGTTGTGTACTACCTTACCTTCCAGACGGAGTTGGGCTGGGATGTTATGGAGCCCGTCACGGTAAGTTCTGGTCACAACCTCAATTCTGGATATATCTGACATTTGACAGTACCTCGTGGGTCTCTCCACTCTTATCGGAGGTTACGTATGGTTCCTCTACCATAACCGCGAAGTCAGCTACCGGTCTGCCATGAACTTCACTGTATCTCGCCGACAGCAGAAGTTGTACGCGCAACATAATTTCGATTTGCGCAAGTGGGAGGTCCTGATCGAGGACGGAAATGCCCTTCGCAAGGAGATCAAGGCTGTTGCCAACGAGTACGATGTTGAGTGGGACGAACTGCAAGAAGAGAAGGACGAGAAGGTCCAGGAAGCACTCAAGAAGGACCGCAAGAAGAAGGAGGAAAAGAAGAAGTCCAAGGACGACGAGGATGACCCGGCACCGGAACCGAAGAAAGACGACTAAGACGAGTGAGCGGTGGGTCATTGCATCAGCTCATACATGTTTTGTAGGTTGAGCACTTGAGCGAGGCGTTCATGGGCATTTTCGGTAGACAGCGCTTGCAGCATGGTACATAGTGCTGCCACATGTGGTCCTGCACCACATATACATATTTGCCATTGAGCGTCACTTCTGATCGTCTGATGGCGCGTCGGCTGATTTAATATGATAAAGCATCATCAGCCGGGTTTGGACGCGGAGAACGCCCTGCTGTCATCTATAACGTGGTACTGTGCCGCCACTATACATGACCGCGTCTGGGGCTAACGCGCTGTCAGACCTGGGTCTGGGAATGCACGATTGCCGAAAACCGTACTACTGCCATCAGCATGCAAGCAATCGCTTCCTCCCACGGTCATCTGTGTGCCTTTTGTCTCACACCTCAGTCCATGATAGGATTGCGACACATCCACCAACTCGTAAAGGAATGTGCATCATCATGTATAATCGGTAGCAATGTCCATGTATGCGACGTTGGAGACGAATGTTGTGTTGCGATATAATTGGACTTGTTGCCTCCTCGGCCAGCGAAAAGCAACTCGGCACCAAGACGATTCGAGATGGCGGTGCATGGTGGTGTAGAGATTTAGGGTCCGGGTTGGGGTGGGCCGTTGCGCGTGTTGGAGTGGGCCCACAGCGACTATTTATATCGCCCCGTGTGGGGATTTCTTCTTGGATACCAAGACGAACACCACAACAGTCGCATGTCAGACAAGACGATAAACGTGTCACGAGGCTGTCCGAACTTCGCCCGGAATACATCGGCGGTTTGCAGCACACCTGGGATTGATAGTGCCTGTTCCGAGAGGTGCTAGACGGGCGCAGATATGGCCTGAGGATGGCGACCGTGTGGTGCCTGTTCTTTACTTAGCCGCCGACGTCTGGTCGCGGGCAGGGATGGTGCATAAGGTGCATGTGGGCGTATGCATGAGGCGGCGCCCATTCGCTGGACAAGCAAAAGTCAAGCCTCGCTACTTTGCCAAACCTCCGTCGTCGACGCTGCATCGAGTCTAGACGTGCAAGCCGCGTGCCCGACATGATCGACGTCTGCTTGCCCGGCGTCGAATTGGCCGCCTTCCCTTCCATCCTCATCGTTGACCGACACACAGCATGACCCAGCATCCTTGCGCGCCTCGGCCTCTGCGTTCGCGTGCTAGGTGACAACTCGAGAGTGGTGCAGCGACCAACGCCGCCCCATCGTGTCTCCGCCGCTGGATTCGCCCGTACCACTTGGGAGCCGCCAGCCCTAATTGACATCAAAGTTGATAGTGGCAGCCATGGAGCACGCCTACAGTCCCGCGCCGCCGTCGCCCCGACTGCCTCCACCACCGCCCTCACCGCATCCCGCCCACCTCCAGGCTCCGCAGATATCTCCCCGGCGCTTCGCTGTGCAACCTCCCCTCCTCAACACCACCCTCGCCCCGCCCCATCACTCCCCCCACGCGTACCTGCATGGCTCCTCGTCTACGCCGGGCACTTCCTCATCTCTGAGCCTGCCCTTCACGCCTTCTCCGACGCCCTCGACGTATGCGCCTTCCCCCAGCGCCGCTGCTTCTCCCATGGCCATGAGGGGCTCGGGCTCAGCCGTGCCATACAATCCCCAGCAATGGACGCGGGGAGGGAACGTCAGCGGGCAGCATGTCCAGCATAGCCAGACGTCGGTCCCTACGAGGCTCCAGGATGTGACGGGCATGGAAGGTATATATCACTTCCTACTTCTTCCCCATCTCAGATCATACGTAGTAGATTGGATAGACTTTCTTTTCGTCTTCGCAAAGCATGAATCACTGTGTGCCGAAGCCTTGTATCAATTGCGCAAACCCTCGTTGGGACATCCCACCCATGATGAGATGTGATGCTAATCGTAACAGCGTCGATGCCCTCCCCACCGCCTCCATACTCTCCTGGCCAAAACCCGAACGTATCGCAGTCCCTGAGCAGCCATAGCAACACCTCGTCGCCTCAGATGTCGGCCGGCGCGTTTCCTCATCCTCCACCTCCCCCACCGCCGAGTAGCACACCTTCCTCGGCGCGACCAATCTCTGGGTATCATAGCCGACCCGGATCTATGGTCGTACCCTCTAGCGCGACGAGCATAACATCGAATACGCAATTCCCACCTCCGCCGCCCAGGAACGGGCCTGGTCGGTCAGTGTCGCGCGACAAGTTGGCTTCCAAGTTTAGCCTGTCGTCGTTCAGGAATCGCAACAATGACCATAGTCCTGCCCCGAGCAACATCGATTCGCTCCATATCAGCACTTCCGATGCGATCCAGCGGGCGCCAGCTTCTCCTGGGCTAGTCGCACAGAGAGCAACTTCCAAGTATGTCAGTGTACACTGTAGCACGATCCGATACTGACTTCGTTACAGTTACATTGCGAACACGTTAGAACGGCGGTACAGTCCCGACACACAGTCGCCTATCCGAGCACCAACCTCTCGCAGAGCTGCATCTGCTGGCGTGCCGGGGTACGAGACCCGGACGCCTATTGACGAGTCGCCCATAGTCCCACCAGGAGGGAGCTGGAGTAGAAATGCGCCATTACCCCCGCCTCCGCCGGGCCCGCCGCCCAGCAGCTCAAGATCGCAAAGTATGGGCCCCGGGACAGAACCGCCAGCAAATCGAGCGCCTACGTTACCCTCCGCACCTCCAACGAGGAGACCAGGGCAAACAACGCTGACACCGATACCACCTACACCTCAAGGTTGGCAGGACGAGCCAGCGAATGTGCGGTCGAGGTCCCCCGCGGCACATGGCCTACACATCGATACGAGTCCTCGCGCTGTTCATGTATCAGATCCTGCACCAACGTCAGAGAGCGGAAGCGTTTCGATATCTTCGGGACCAACGACCATCACATCGGGTTCCGGCAGCACCCTCTACCGCGCGAACAAACGGGAATCCAGTACAAGAGGCATCCGGGAGCGAAGGAGTGAGAGCCGCGCTGCTCGAGAGCTACGGATCGAGCCGAGCAACAACCCTTGGGCGCAAGATCTGGAAGCAGAGTCAGCAAAACCCGCCAATCTCGACTTGGGAACGCCTGAGGGTGGGTTGACGCGTCGTGGTGCCATCACGAAAGGTACACCGAGGAGTGGCGGTGCCCTACGATCGCCCAGAAGCGGACACCTCTTTGAAGACCCCGGGTCGTCGCATTCCACGCCTCGAATGGACGTGAACGGAAAGGCGGCATCTTTGTCTGTCGCAACGCCACCTTTCTCGCCAGGTATGGAACATCTCAGTCGTTCAGCACAGAAAGCACCCGTATCTATCCCCTCGAAAGCGCTTCCCACTCCACCGTTACGTATATATGGTGATGACGGAGAAGCGGATCTGACGCGACACTCAGAAGCTGCAAACGAATCGGCTACGCAAACACCCAACACATCGAAAATGGGTGTGCAAAGCTCAACGCTGAGCACCCTGAAGCCAGCAAACGTCCATGCTTTTGCGACTGCCTCCATGGAGCGACATCGACAGTTCATTGAAAAAGAGATGGCTGCGGAAACGGACCAAGACAGGCTGGAGTTGTTTGCCGAGTTTATTGTCACTGAGTCGCGACTCCGCCGTGATCGGTACTCTGGAGCTTTCGACGCAATGGCCGGGGACATAATGGATCTTACAAGAGATTTGTGGCGCTCGTACGGCAATTCTGGGCGTAGATCAGCTACACCAAACACCCAGGCCACGCCTGTAGGTCATAGTAGCAGAAGATCTCAAGGTTCTGTAGCCGGTGAATCTCCGGATACACGCTTCTCCTCGATGCCGACGACAGCTGCTAGCCCGGCATCCTCCATTGGCAACTTCACTCCGCATACCGAACCGGCCTCTCCTTCGAGCGCATCTAGCCAGAAGGCTCGCGATGCTTCGTGGGCGAACAACTACCACCCCTCGCTCTCGCCCATCCCGAGTATGGCTATGAGTACCATTCCTGATGAGCAAGATTCGCGGGGACGCTCAGCAAGTCGCTGGTGGGAGAGCGATGGCGGCTCATCTGGTGTTGGGGGTGGTAGAAGGGTGGAGCGGAGTAAACGGGAATCCAAGTACATGAGCCTGTTACCAAAAGAGGCCCGCGAGAACCAACAGTGGGCGGGTGAAGACCAGTCTACTCCAAGGCAACGAGGCGAATCCAGCAGTCGACCAGCTTACGGAGCCAATGAATACCCACCCGAGAAGGTCGGACTACACGAAGACAGTCTACAGCCATCGCAGCAGCAGCCTTACGGTTACTATCCCAGGTCTGCTACGGCAACGCCCGACCCACATAAGCTGGATGTATCGCGACTAGTCACTCTCCCGCCATCGTACCCACGTCACCACCCTGCAGTTAACAATAGCCACCCCGATTTGGCAACTATCCGGACTAGCCTCCGAACCCTATCTGAGCTCGACGACGTAAAGAGTACGAAGGCGAAGTTCAAGGCGAAGATTGAAGCACGAAAAGAGCAAGAAAATGCATCGCTGTCTGACAGAAGAGCCCAACTGCGATACAACATCCAAGACAATGTTCGGAATGGAGTCATGTCGTTTGCGGAGGCGGCGAAAGCGGAAGCGGACTTCGAAGCGCGAGAGCACCAAAGAGCCCAGGACGTAGTCCAATGGGTGTTCGACAGCTTTCAGGCTGAAGTCGCCAATCCACTGCACGCCATGTTCTGCGAGCGCATCACCAAGGCTACGGCATCGATGGAGCACCTTAAAGGACGTTTGACCAGCGAGGCGCAAGAGCCCAATCCGAACCAGATGCAGGAAGAGGGCGACGAGAAACCGGAACTCCTGGAGATGCTTACCCTCCACAAATGGCTTTTTGAGGCCCGAGAGCAGCTGCACAAGGAGATGTTTGACCTGGAAGACGAGCGCAACGACCTTTACAGGGACATCATCGTCTTGCCATACGTCCAGACCAAGAACGAGCAGAAGGTGAAGGAAGCCACGACCTTCTTCCAGCGTGATGGCCAGGATCGCAAAGTCACCTTCGAGAAGGAGACCTTGAAGCGCTACGAAGACCTGATGAACGTTATCGAGCAGAACGTGACTCGGGGTGTCGAAGCGCAACTGTCAGCTTTCTGGGACATTGCGCCTGGGCTACTGGAAATCGTGCAGCAAGTACCCCGCAATTTGCATGGCTTCGGAGTTCTGGTCCCGCCGCAAGAGTATGCGGAAACACCAGCATACCACGACTACCCTCTGCAGTATCTGTATACTCTGCTGGCACATGCTGGTCGTTCGGCGTACCAGTTTATTGAGTCGCAAATCAACCTGCTCTGCCTACTGCACGAGGTCAAGACTGGAGTCATGACCGCGAACTCCCGACTTCTCGAGACTCAACGACTATTAGAGGGCGAGGATCTAACGGGCGTAAACCGAGAGATGAAGGCCATCCGAGCAGACGAGGAGCGGCGACTGACAGACGACCTCAAAGAAAAGGTTGGTCTTGTTGAAAGCCAGTGGAACGAGGCACTTGGGCAGGGCCTCGAAGACTGCAAAGCACGCGTAGAAGACCACCTGACCGAGCAAGGAGGGTGGGATGATACTCTCAAGGAGTAGTTCAAGTATCTGTTGATGACGATGACGTGGTTGGCATTTTTAGCATTTTCGCACCGTATCGATACCCGTTTGAATATCTACTCACAATACCATCTCGTAGGTTTTCGAATCTGACATGGATACGCCTTGGAGGGGTGATTGCACTTTCTTCCGAAGACGGCTGTCTAGCTTGCAGTGCTTGTGCATGTATGTCGTGCGTCGTCTGACAGAGATGCACCTTACCCCAGGATAGCTGGTCAGCGGCGCCAAACCTGGTTTCGATGCGCACTTGATAATCTTGCTTTGTTCTGTTTCTCGAGTATTGATCAAATTGGTACAGTCCTGCACAGAACTTGCAACAATGCATGATCGCGACTGCAGAAACTCTTCTGTTCCACCCCTCCTACGCCTACTCGCGTATCTGACATGTGATACGCACAAGGTCAGGGTCCAGTATCGCAGCGGCTGTTACGCTTGTCTGCTCTTTCACAAACAAGAACACTGTAGTGAAGCCGCTGCCCCTGGTCTTGTCAGCCGACTGCCTTCCTATTTGCTCACCCATCGCCATTGTCTGCCTGCCCAGGGCTCCTTCATTGACCGCCCTGGTTGCGCCGTCTACAAGAAGCTAGCGCGGCGCCCGGACCACCCAAAAAATCACACACCTGCGCATAAAGACTGGCAACCTCGTCGTGTCCCTCCCCCCCAAACGCTTAACCACCCCCAACTACACCCACAGCTCTCCAAGCCCTCGGTTCCCAGTGGACCGTTCATAACAGAAAAAGAAACAAAAAAATACAGAAAACAACAAGAAAAGCCCGTCCGACGACCACCGCCAACTCTTCGTCTCCCACTGTCGCTTGCAACCGACAGACGTCTTACTTGATCTCACCTTTTTCGCACGAAGAAGCAACCCGCGCGCCCGCACAGCCCGCGCTCCTGGTCCCATACGCCGACTTTGTTACCCCGCACATCTTCTGTTGCAACTTAGGTGAGTGCTGAAACTTTTTGCGAAGCGAGCGCACTGGCACATGTCGACGCTGCTCGTGCCCGCAATATTAGGACCCCTCCGCTGACCTGCGACCCCGCAGATATACATCATGTCTGACGTCGCCAACTCTACCTCGCCCGTCCAGGACGGTGCTGCCGCCAACGGCGCGCAGGTCGACACCAACGTCGCTGCCGCCCAGGGCGAAGCCCCCACCCCCACTACCGCTGCCCCCGCGAACAACCAGAACTCCGCGTCGCTCTATGTTGGCGAGCTCGACCCCTCCGTCACCGAGGCCATGCTCTTCGAGCTGTTCTCGTCGATTGGCCAGGTCGCGTCTATCCGTGTCTGCCGTGACGCCGTTACCCGTCGCTCGCTCGGTTACGCCTATGTTAACTACAACAGCTCTGAGGATGGCGAGAAGGCCCTCGAAGAGCTGAACTACACCGTCATCAAGGGCAAGCCTTGCCGCATCATGTGGTCCCAGCGTGACCCCGCTCTGCGCAAGACTGGCCAGGGCAACGTCTTCATCAAGAACCTCGACCACGCCATCGACAACAAGGCTCTTCACGACACCTTCGCCGCTTTCGGTAACATCCTCAGCTGCAAGGTCGCTCAGGACGAGCTCGGCAACTCCAAGGGCTACGGATTCGTCCACTACGAGACCGCCGAGGCTGCCAACAACGCTATCAAGCACGTCAACGGCATGTTGCTCAACGAGAAGAAGGTCTTCGTCGGCCACCACATCCCCAAGAAGGAGCGCATGAGCAAGTTCGAGGAGATGAAGGCCAACTTCACCAACATCTACGTCAAGAACATCGACCTCGATGTTTCTGACGAGGACTTCCGTGAGCTCTTCGAGAAGCACGGTGACATCACCTCTGCCTCCATCGCGCGCGATGACCAGGGCAAGAGCCGCGGGTTCGGCTTCGTCAACTACATCAAACACGAGGCCGCATCTGACGCCGTCGAGAAGCTCAACGACGTTGACTTCCGTGGCCAGAAGCTCTACGTCGGCCGTGCCCAGAAGAAGCACGAGCGTGAGGAGGAGCTCCGCAAGCAGTACGAGGCCGCTCGTCTTGAAAAGCAGTCCAAGTACCAGGGTGTCAACCTCTACATCAAGAACCTCAACGACGATGTCGACGACGAGAAGCTGCGCGACATGTTCACTCCTTTCGGTACCATCACCTCCGCCAAGGTCATGCGCGATGCCATGCCCGCTGAGCGCGCTGAGACCCCGTCCGACGAGAAGAAGGACGAGGCCAAGGAGGAGCCCAAGGAGGCTGAGAAGACTGAGGAGTCCAAGGATGAGTCCAAGGCTGACTCTTCTGACGAGAAGAAGGACGAGAACGCCAGCGGCGAGAAGGTCACCATCAAGGGTGAGAAGAAGATCCTTGGTAAGAGCAAGGGCTTCGGTTTCGTCTGCTTCAGCAACCCCGACGAGGCCACCAAGGCTGTCACAGAGATGAACCAGAAGATGATCGAGGGCAAGCCTCTCTACGTCGCTCTTGCCCAGCGCAAGGATGTCCGCAAGAACCAGCTCGAGGCTACCATCCAGGCCCGCAACCAGCTCCGCATGCAGCAGCAACAGCAGCAACAGTTCGGTGGCATCCCTCAGATGTTCATCGCACCTGGCCAACAGCCTATGATGTTCCCCGCTGGTGGCCGTGGTCAGATGCCCTTCCCCGCCGGTATGCCCGGCCAGCAAGGTGGTCGTGGCGCTGGTTTCCCCGGCGGCATGCCCGGTCAGCAAGGCGGTCGTGGTGGACCCAACGGCCAGCAGATGCCTCCCATGTACATGCCCCCCGGCATGGCTCCCGGCGCTTTCCCTCCTGCCTACATGAACCAGCAGTACATGCAGCTTGCTCAGGCTGCTCAGCAGGCTATGGGCGGACGCGGTGGTCGTGGCGGCCCCATGGCTCCTATGCCTGGTATGCCCCAGGTCCCGATGGCTGGTGTTCCCGGCATGCGCGGTGGTCAGGGTGCCTTCCCTCCTCAGGGTGGTCGCGGCGGCATGCCCCAGGGCGGCCGATCCGGTCAGTCCCCCATGCCCGGTTACCCTCAGGGTGGCCGTGGCGGTCCCGCCGGTGCTGGCGTCGATATGGGTGCTCTGAGCGGCGCTCCTCCTGGTCAGCAGAAGCAGATGCTCGGTGAGGCTCTCTACCCCAAGATCGCTGAGATGCAGCCCGAGCTCGCTGGCAAGATCACCGGTATGCTCCTCGAGATGGACAACAGCGAGTTGATCACCCTGTAAGTTTTCCCACTTTCCATCGCACTACCTTCCGTACTGACTACCCTAGCACTTCCGATGAGTCTGCTCTCCGCGCCAAGGTCGACGAGGCCATGAGCGTCTACGACGAATACGTCAAGAACAAAGAGGGTGAGCCTGAGAAGGAAGCCCCCAAGGAGGAGACCAAGGAAGATGCTTAGATCTCTTTCTAGTTGCCACTGAGTAGGATTCGGTTCGCGATTCTCTCGAACGGCAACAAGTTACGATGGTCGCATGATCTTTCTGAACGGCGAACGGCGCACGGGTAACGGTTTTCATTCACGACACGGGACGGCTTTCATGACCCATGCACCCAAAAAGTTTTCACGATTCGATGTCCTCTTCTCAGTTACCTACTACGATACCTCTTTCCCCGGTGACTGACTCCTTCACTGGAACGTCGGACACCCACAGCACCCAAACTCGCATCTCCAGAGTTTGGTTTTCCCCTCATGTTTTTTTCTTTGTTCCCCGCTTTGTGCATGTTATCATAGACGGCGCCCCGTCTTCGAAACGTTCATGATATGGGTATGTGTGGATGGATTTTCTTTGCGCAAACAGTATGATACCTCACGAGCAGCTTTACGATACTAAGCTGGCTCTCAATGTTCGGGTTTTCGGCGTCTCGATAATTCATGGTAGATGTGGATAGGATTACGGGTTCGAAGCATCTAGTCCGTACTGGATAGCTTTGCTGGGGAGAGATGAGCAGATAAGATCTTAGGCATGTAGTCGATACTCCTAATAGATCTTACAATATTCACGACTGGCTCTTGATGTGATGACTCCCAATCTGTCTGCTTGGGTGGTGGTGTCCCTAAAGTCTGTAACCACGCAACCATACCATCACGATCTCAAGGTCAGACAGCGTCATTATTGCACGCGCATGACAAAATGAGAATAAAGAAATGCCAAGATTGGTATCGTCATTCAATAATACTGCGTCGATGTCGTAAACTCGAGTCTTGACCAGCAAGGTATCTGCTTATATATGCCCGTGATAGCCCAATTATACGCCATCCCACGTTCCAAGCTATCCACAGACGCCTATTTCTTGTAGTTCTTGTGCGCGTCGATAACCTTTTGTACCTCGCCTTCGGAGCCAAGGAAGATACCCGATCGGTCGTGGATGTGTTCAGGGACGACTTCGAGCATACGGTCCATCTTGCTGTTTACCGCCAAACCGCCAGCTATACCATCGTCAGTACTCGTGCATCAAACTCAGTGTAGGATGTAACATACCATTCTCAAACACCATAGCCATAGGCGCACACTCATAAAGAATCCTCAACTTGCCCTTTGGCGTCTTCTTATCCGCGGGATAAGCAAAGATACCACCATAGAGCAGCGTGCGATACGCATCCGCCACCATGGAACCAATGTATCTCGCGCTGTACGGCTTCTGTCCCTCAGCGGGGTTCTTCAAGCTCTCGCACCACTGCTTAACAGGCTCTTCCCAGTACATGCTATTACCCTCGTTGACAGAGTAAATGCTCCTCGTCTTAGGTACGCGCATATCGGGATGTGTGAGGATGAACTCGCCAAACGCGTTGTCAAGGGTAAACCCATTGACGTTTCCGCCCTTCATTGTAAGCACCAGCTGTGCAGACGCGCCGTACATGGTGAAGCCTGACGCCACCATCTCGGTGCCGGGTAGAAGCATCTCTTCTTTTGTGCCCTTGGCGCCCTCGGGCAGTTTGTACACGGCGAAGATGGTGCCGACGGCGACTCCGGCGTCGAGGTTGGAGGATCCGTCGATGGGGTCGCAGGCTACGGCGTAGCGCGCGTTGGGGTGCTCGTTGAAGACGATGGCTTCTTCTTGCTCTTCCGAGATGAGGAGGCGCACGCGGCCGGAGGAGCGCATGGCGCTGATGAAGAGCTCATCGCCGATTACGTCGAGTTTCTTTTGGTCGTCGCCGGTTGTGTTGGATGTGCCTTGGAGGCCGGTGAGCTGGGGGTGTTAGTTGAGGTTTCGTCTGACTTTTGTCAAGTTGCATACGTTGATGAGTGTTGCTCTCCGGATGTAGTAGGCAATGCTCTTGAAGGCGAATTGCAGTGCGTGGCATAGTAGTCTGGTGGGAATAGTTAGTTCTCTGTTCCGGATGCTTTGATTCTGGTACTTACGTGAAGTCTCCTGTTGCCTCCGCGTACTTGGTCTGCTCTTCAGTGAGGAATCGCGTCAGGGTGATGATATCGGTGTTGATCTTCTCCTGCGCAACTGGGCCTCCCTCGTTACCGTTGGAAGCCATAGTGTAAATCTTTGAAACAATTCAATCTACAAGGTGTGAAAGTAGAAGGGCGAACGACGCGACAGATTAACTTGGTATCAGCGGTGGAAGGGAAGATGGGAAAGCAGTCTGGGGAATGGGGAAATTTGGAGAGAGGGATGGTGAAAAAGCTATCAAGCTCAAAGTTCAGCGAAAAGCGGAGCTGGCTATCGTTATGAAGTCAGGGTGGGTAGAGTCGGGCAGGCGGACCACACTTCTATGGCATTTGTTTGGCAGGCCGCTGGGAAGCTATAGCCCTCGGCAACTGGCCGGACGTCACTGGCAGCTCACGATGCTTCAGCCGGGGCGGCGGTCAGCGCGTGTCACTGCTGCTACAGTTTCTCCGGAACAAGCCCGAATTTCGTGGAAAAATTCCCGAGCGAAGATGCTCGACATGGTTCTGGCCCGCGAGCTGAGGACGGCTGCCAGAGTGTTGCGGGAATTGACGCGCTTTGTTGCGGGAGCGCGTGGGTGGCAGGCTATGATGCAGGTGCGGAGACGGAAAAGTGGAGGGGCACGAGGGGTTGGCGGGGCGCGACTGAAGCGCTGACGTTTGCCCGACTTCTTCCGGACCGCGGACGGGGAGACATCACCATCACGCTCGTGCTACATACTCCCGTGCTTCTGAAGACTATTCGTGGTTTAATTGCGCTATGCTGCGTTTTCCTCTTTGGGCTTCCGCGTCTGGAGAGAAACCGCGACTTTTTCAGTCAACAGTTTACTCGTGTTCGGCGCAAGCAGCGACAACAATATGCCCAGTCCAGTAAAAGCTAAAGACACCAGATAAACCGTCTTGAAAGCTTGTGACAGGCCCGAATGATATGCCGATACCGCAACTGCCCTGATCTCAGGGGTTAGGCCTTTCACCGCGGACCATGCCGCAGGCGTTCCCAACGACAAGGCTGAGAGGATCGAAGCAGTGCTGTCTTTAGGTAAGCCAGCGCCCAGCACGGCGGGTACAACTGTAGCAGGCACCGTTGTCGAACGCCTATTCGCCAGGACGACGTTGTAGACTGCTTGACATGTACCCGCGACAGCGGTGCGTACTGATGCAGCAGCACCACCAGCAGCGCCAATCTCTCGTTGATCGGTTATCGTGAGAATGGCGTTCCCGAGAGCGATGTCCGCCACGTATCCCATCATCATGGCGGAAAAGAAGATTAACGCAGACGATTGGGCTTGGTTGCTTGGGTTTGCTGTTGACACCGCTGTTGTCCACGTTAGTACATAATACAGTGTAGATGCAGGGATAAGGTAAGACTTACACGCAAGCAGCCCTCCGCCTATAGCCATAGCCACGGTAATCTGCCAATTCTGATATCCGATCGGTCCAGCCAGGCATCCTCCCACGAAACCGCCTATCAGGATGCCTAAATTGGCTAACGAGGAAAGGAACGCGGCATGCATAAGGTCGCCATTGGCGTAGAAGTTCTGTGTGATCTGGGGCCAGATGACTGCGGGCAATTAGCTCCTATCCTAGCATGATTGAGGAGGGTATACTTACTTGCTCCAGCGTAGTACACTCCAGCCCCAATACCCGTGAGTATCGCTGATACAACCCACGGGCGATGGCGAAAGAGACTCATAGGAACCAAAGGCTCCTTAAGATCCATGAACAGTTCCCAGCATACAAAACCAACAAGACAGCTGAACCCGATGAGAATGAAGGATAGCACTTCCGCCGACGTCCAGCTATACTTAGTGCCGCCCCATGAAAGACCAAGCAGAAACATAGTAAGGCCAGCGGCATAAAGCAATGTGCCAACGTAGTCGAACTTCCTGACAAAATCCATCTTCTTCTCCCTCTGACCATGCTTTTGGTGGAAGTTGGGAGGATGGTAGAAGACGCAGTAGCAGATCAGAGACGCGCCGTTGACGGCGGTGAGTAGGAAGTATACAGCTCGCCAGCCGACTCGAGTTGCAACAAGGCTCTGCGCCACGACGGGAGCGAAACCTTGACCGGGCAGGTTCCAGACGTTGATTGCGCCAATCATGAGGTATCGGTACTTCGACGGGATAAGTTCGCCGATCGTGTAGTAACAGGATAGCTGTGTCGCAGCGGCGAGGGCCTTGATCATGGATCCAACGATCAACATGTTGACGTTGATGGCGAGAGCACTAATCAGTGTGCCGATCATAGCGAGGAATGCGCCCACGATGAAAAAGTAACGACGGCCGAAGATATCGCTTAGTCTTCCTATGATGGTCTGGTCGAAGTCAGTGATGAACGAGTGGAAGTCGAGATTGGTCTTTGTACGCACCATACCTACGGACAGTCCAACTGGATGCACCAGTGCCACCCATTGAATATTGGGATCTGGTCCAATGTCCGCATTGATGGTACCCAGAATAGGTGCAGCATAGGCAAAACCTGCATTGTGTTGGTTAGACATCCTCTCATGCGATTCACTAACCGGTATACTCACCAGCATTGCCAGCCCAAGCACCAAAACCCGCCGCGCAGCAAGTACCGAGGAAGAAGGAGCTCAGATAGTAGCCCTTGGGCAGATTTTCCACATCGCCAGCGAAGCCATCGGCGTCAGTCTGAATCTTGTCTTTGTCCTCCATGTCTTTGAGAGGTATGCTCGAAATGTCCTCAATCGTAGAGACATCGGGAATTGACTTATCGGTTGCGGCCATTCCGATAGCTGTCGTTGCCCCAGTCGTGGTTGAACAGGGCATATTTCGGAAGTGGATACAGCATTGATAGCAATACTTATGGTGTGGGATAAGACTTGATTCATACACGAATCACACAGTCCCGTCCTTCCCGACGTTGTGGCTGTCAATGTCGCGATCTGTGTTGAGAATTACGGGAGTGGATACATTTCTCCGAAGCCACCGTTTTCAGCTCAGCACGCGCCATGAGATTCGTAGAGTCTGATGATTCGAGAACACGACTCTGCTAAGTGACTGCGATCAGGGTACATAGACAAGCATTGCGGGGTATCGCCGCGCGAATGGTAGTTCTCACGCCGCCACGTAGTTCGGTGGTGAGTCTCGCCGTTCATGATGCGATATGCAATGTCAGTGTGGTAGCGTACGAAAGCGGGCGCTAATGCAAGGTCATGCTAGCGGCACCATGTCGTTTGCGGTCATAGCGATTTTGCGGGAGCCGATATGCGACCGTATACTTTCGATTGGATGAGACGAATGCGGATATCGTTGTTCAAACGATTTCGGTCGTGCCGCAATTCCGCGTAATCGACTTGCATGACACTGCATTGAGGAGTTCGTGTCGATCCGAGCGTGCGTCGTTGAAGTGGACATGTATCTGGGCAGTCAAGTCTATCCTGAGTTCAAGTCAGCTCAGAGTCACTCCGAAATTGATCGCGACCTTACGTTGTCTTCGAAGTCGTACATCTCCAAATTTCACAAAATATGGTAAACCGTCAGCGGAGTCCCGTCAAACCAGGATGGGCAGCACAGACGGCTGTTCAAGAAGTCGATGAAGCGACTCCCTTGTTTCCTGCACCAACATCAACATACGAGGTGAGCTCCTGTCATCCCAAAATGGCCTTTTTCGTCAGCTAAGATTTTGTAGGCAGTCAATGGTGCTTCGCAAGATCCCGAGCGGGGAGATGAGTCCGCGAAAGACCACTCAACGCCGACACGATCGCTGCTGACAACCATTTCTATCTTGTTGATCGGTGGGTGCCTTTATTCTGCCAACATAGCTCTCCGCTGATCGTGGCAGGTGTCTTCATCTCCCAAGCAGACACATCGCTAGTATTAGCCACCTACGGCAAAATTTCGTCAGAATTCCAGGACCTCGAAAGCGGCTCTTGGCTCCTGTCAAGCTACATGCTGGCCATGTGTATATCGCAACCACTCTTCGGAAAGTTGAGCGACATCTTTGGGCGAAAATCGTGTTTGCAGGTGGCCTACGTCCTCTTCGCGATCGGAACGCTCGGTTCAGGACTGGGCCGGTCAATGGCTCAGATCATCGCTGCTCGTACAATTCAGGGTGCTGGGGGCGCTGGTATGGTGTGCATGGTGTCAATATTGTTGACTGATCTGTTGCCCTTCCACGAAGTCGCGCTATACCGAAGCTATGTCAATGTGGTGCAGACAGTAGGAAGAAGCTGTGGCGGCGTGATTGGGGGGCTTCTTGCTTCCACGATTGGCTGGCGCTGGTAAGTCCTTATATGACAGTCCCTTCGTTACGTACACAAGTTACTGATGGATGCCGCAGGGCCTTCCTGGCACAAGTTCCTCCAGTCATTCTTTCGATTGTCTTAGTCCAGTGGAAGTTGGATGTTCCGCAGAAGACTTTCAAACCGGGGCACTGCGAATCCACTCGCGACAAGTTACGACGTATCGACTTCATCGGAGCGGTGTGCATGAGTATAACGATCTTCACTGCGCTGCTCGTCCTGGACACTGGCGGCCAGAAATACGATTGGAACCACCCCGTCATCGTCACATCCGCTTGCGTTGCTGTTGTCGGCGCTGGAACGTTTGTCGTATACGAACGGTACTTCGCGAAAGAGCCAATCTTTCCTGTCCAGCTACTCACCCGCTACGTTGTTGGCACTTCTTATGGAATCCTTCTCCTGCAGAACTTTTCTCAGACTGCAGTAAGACCCAGCAACTTTGGCTGAAAGATGAAAGGCTAACTCAGTGGCAAGCTAATGTTCATCATTCCCATCTACTTCCAGGTCACCAACAATGCATCGACTGGCGAAGCCGGCGCCTACCTCATACCCTCTGTGGTTGGAAATACAGTCGGTGGCCTCTTGACGGGGGCATGGATCAAGCGGTACGGTCCTTCGTTCACGTATCTGGGATGGCGAGCTAACACAAACCAGAACCGGCAGTTACAAAGCTCCTACCATACTCGCGAGTGCCAGCTCAGCGTTGTCTTTCATTCTCTTGCTCCTATTCTGGCGTGGGCATACCACAGCCTGGGGATCCTTCCTAATATTCCCCGCCGGCTTTGCAACAGGCATGGCTCATTCGGCGGTCTTCGTTGGATTGACATCCGCAGTGGCGGAGGACGAGGTAGCCATTGCTGGTTCTGGCTTGTACCTGAGTGGGAACGTGGGGGGCGTTACGGGCGTCAGCGGGGCTGCTGCAGCCTTTCAAATCGTTTTGCAGATGGGCCTGAATCATGCCCTGGAGGGAAGGAATGACGCATCCGAGATAGTCGAGAAGGCTACCTCGGATATCGCCTACATTCAGCATGTGGGCGACGGTCTTCGCGAGCTGCTGATGCCGGCATATATACACGCCACGCAGCAAGTATTCGGTAAGTCAAGAAAATTCGAGGCCTGACTTTGCTAACTTGCGACAGTGCTTGGGCTAGTCGCCTCCGTCATCGCATTTTCCATCGCACTTGTCACGAAGGAGAGGAACCTGTTGAAAGCAAACTCGGCCGAGTAGACAACGCATCTTGACACCCCTTCCCTACGCGTGAGAGTCAATAACTTGGATGGCGCAAGGTGTTTGACGTCACCCATGCGCAGCCTGTAGTTGAATGGTGTAGCCGAGACATATAGCCCGAATTGCTACAACGATCAACCAACACCGTATAGTAAAATGAAGTCTTGCATCAGCTGCGGCGCTGACCAAGTCATTCGACGCATGCGTGATCAAGGCGTCGTCGGAATGCAGTCCAAGTATGGGAATGTTTCCACCATGTCGGGCCCGACTGTCCAGTTCTTCAGCTGCCGGACGTGACTTTCGAAGTCCGGATTGAGCTGCAGCTCACTGTTCGATGCGACGATGAGAATACTAGATATGTCGTGAGGCCAATGGATTGACAGCGAATTGCCCGTGATCTCCCGTAGCTTGGAGAACTCCCGCCCCTCAGACAAGTCCATATACTGGAGTATGCGCTTCCGTGCTTCAGGCCTTCAACTGTATCGTCAGTAGTGGTACTTAACCTTTGAACGTAAGCTTACCAAACTATCGTATCAACCCAAATCGGATGGGGTATTGTTAGCTGGGCTTCTACAGGCCTCAAGAAGTCTGGCATGGCTTCATAATTGCGCTTTGTGGGGGATATGAGCCAGCGTAGCAACAGGCTCATATAATACAAACACGCAACCCTTTCGGCTGAGCCTTTGACTGCCATACTTATCTTACCGTGCTGACCTAGAGCATCCGAAATCGGATTCTGCGAATTGCGGGTAGCAGGGTTGAGCAACGACCGAACGCTAGGGAAAGACTTTTCTGGAAGCTGCCCAGAAGATTGCACGTGCTGACGGCTGGTAACGATGATCTCAAGCAATACGGAATCGAGCCGACAGGTGGCGGATGCATGAAGCGGCAGTCGCTCCCACGGCGGAGACTGTGAAGCTGTGCCAACCACGTCTAACAACGGAAGCTCTGATGCGAAAGGCCAATCCCCCGGGATGCCGACACCATCCTGGGCTGCATTCGCGCCGAATAGTGACAATGAGTATGTATTGTTCGCGTCTGGTTCCAGGACTAAGGATTTAGCTGATATCCGATCAGTCCACGATAGCGAGACTTACTCGAAGTGCCATCCCACATATTGAAAAGAGACTCGTCCGCACTGATAGGCAGCTCTAGGCTCAGCCCAGTATCTGCATCTCTCAAAAGCACACCCTCAGTCGACGTTGCGCCGTAAGCTGAAGCATCGATATTCGCTGAGCCATCGCTCCGGCCAGCAGATAGTGAATGCGATGCGAAGTTCAACGTTGTATTGGCCCCAATACTAGTCGGAGGAGATATTGAAGTTTGCGCCATGTCGAGCCCGGCCTCAGCGAAGGATGGATCTGGGACTGCTCCAGTCGATGGTGAGGACGCATCTCTATCAAATGGTGAGACTGTGTGGTGATCGACCATCTGAAGGGACACTCGCGCCGAGTTGATGATCTCTCGAAGGCATGTTTCATTGTTCTGCAGCTGTTTGACGAGGCCTTCCGAGCGCGTAAGGCGCCGCTTCAGATCAGCGACCTCTTCTTCTAGCTCTGCTATACGCGACTTCTTCCGCGCTCTCGCAGCTCTTTGGTTAAGTCTGTCGAATGTCCTCTTTCGGTACAATTGTTCGGTACTCATATTTGCCACTGTCCTGTCCATGGCTGCGTGTCTCGTCGGTCACGAATTTTCCACGTGGAGAAGCCATGAGAGGAGCGCGCCGGCATTTTCGGCGACTTACTAGAAATCGCCGCGAGAGGATTGGCGTTTGCGGCTTGCTGCGTCGTAGCCGGGCACGCAATGCGGAGACGATAGCACGAGGGAGACATTTCCCGCGATGGCTGGTGCCAGGTGTGGGGTGAGGCTCGTGCTCGAGGTTTAGCGTCGCGCTACGTGACAATGCATCGACCCATGAACTCCACCCGCGTCCTGCACTCACGCGTCACGGCGCCGGCCTCGTCTTCAAGCCCAGTATCGACGCGGTAACATCGACCCTGAACATGGCTCTGTTTGGACGCGGGGAGAGCGCGTTCAACCGTATGATGCCTTATAAGGGCACATTTCACCCGGTTCAATTGTCAGCTTCGATAACGGCCTGCGACCATGAAGCTCCTCAAGTTGTTCCATTATGCAGTGCTCTCGTCGGCACTGCACTGCGCAGCAGCGAAGCAGCCAAATATCCTCTTCATCTTGACAGATGATCAAGATTGGCACATGAAGTCATTGGTTCGTACATCTCGGGTTATCTGAGGTAACAATAGCTTACAAAGAACAGGAGCACATGCCATTCCTGCAAAAGTATCTACTCCATGAAGGTACACTGTATGCGAACCACTTCTGTACGGTTGCGTTATGTTGCCCTTCTCGCGTAAACCTCTGGACCGGAAGAGCTGCTCACAACACGAATGTGACTGACGTCTTTGCACCCTACGGTTCGTAGTCATCGCCGCGTGTTACTACCAGCCTCGTTAACACGTTTCAGGTGGCTACCCAAAGGTCGTTCGCGAAGGCATCAACGACGACTACCTCCCAGTATGGATGCAGAATGCTGGCTACAACACGTACTACTCTGGCAAGCTGTGGAACCACCACTCTGTTGACAATTACAACGCACCCTACGCCGGCGGATACAACGGTTCCGACTTCATCCTCGACCCCTATACTTACGAATACTACAACGCGCACATGAGTCGTAACGGTGGACCACCCATAAGCTACAAGGGTCAATACTCGCCTGATGTGACTGCAGAGAAGGCGTATGGCTTTCTCGAGGAGGCAACGCAACACCCTGAGCCTTGGTTCCTTACCATTGCACCTATCGCGCCCCATAGCAACGTGAAGCTCGTGCCTACCGAAGAGTATAGTGCGGATTTGCCTCAATACGCAGAGCGACACGCTCATCTTTTCACCGAGTACAAGATCCCTCGCGACGCCAACTTCAATCCCGAGAAGCAGGGTGGCACAGGATGGGTCAAGAGACTTCCGCTTCTCAACGACACAGTCATTGACTACAATGACGAGTTTCAACGCTCCCGCCTTCGTGCGCTTCAGTCAGTAGACGAGATGGTGGAGCAACTTGTGAAGACTCTCGAGCACAAGGACCTTCTTGAAGACACATACATCATCTACACCACTGACAACGGGTACCACCTAAGTCAGCACCGCCTGCATGCTGGCAAGGAGTGTGGCTACGAGACCGACATCCACATTCCCCTCATCGTGCGTGGACCTGGTGTAATGAAGGGCCACACTACCGACATTGTCAGCTCCCACACCGATCTCGCGCCCACTATCATGAAGTTAGCTGGGCAGAGTCTACGCGAAGATTTCGATGGCTCAGTCATGCCCCTCTCCAAAGAAGACACCCTTCTCGCTGAATCTGCAGATCGTCAAGAACACATCAACATCGAGTACTGGGGTCGAGCTATCCCAGAGGGCATATGGGGCCACTACGACAACCCAGTGAAGGAAATTCACCCGCCCGACCAGAACTGGGGTGGCTACCTCCACTCTGTACGCAACAACACATACAAGGGCCTCCGCCTCATCGGTGAGGACTACAACATCTACTATTCCGTCTTCTGCACGGGCGACAAGGAGTACTACGACATGCGCTTCGACCCAGGCCAGCTGGAAAATTACTTCGACGATGAAGACGAGGAGCTCATAGCGAAGCGCGAGACTTACCGTGTCGCAAGCCGCCCCTTCACCGCCATCATCGACCGCATCGACGCATTGATGATGGTACTTAAATCATGCAAGGGCGAAGCGTGCAGAGATCCCTGGGGTGTGCTACACGGTAGTGACAACAAGGTCAAATCACTCAAACAAGCACTCTCACATCGCTATGATGCCTTCTACGCCGAACAACCCAAGGTCCAATTCGAGGACTGTGCTTTGGGCTATATCCGTGAAGTTGAAGGCCCGCAGGAGGCGAATGTGTGGAACAGTTGGTATGACGGAGAGAGGTCCGAACTCAAGGCACGCAGAAAACCGAGTTTTGTGTATCAGGGGAATCCGCATTTGCTTACTTGAGGGTGTAAGCGAGCAAAAGTCAATATGAGATGTAACGCATGTAGAAGACAGGATGAAGTATGAAGTAAAGAATTTTTGTTCAGACTGTCATTGAAGTACATCTAGCTTCCACGACAGCACACGAGACTACACGCTGTAAACATACATATCATGGGAATAAAGTAATGCAATCAATGACCAACTACCCCTTTCCACGCCTCATCCAGCGTTTACTCGCCTTTCAAGTGGTCCTGCTTCACGGTGAAAGCCATATCTAATAGGGCCTTCTCTTCGTTCTTGTGTGACACCTTAAGTCCAGTGGCCACCGACGCACTAGGGTTGCGGCCAGCGTACATCACGTGACGCCTGTTGTGGTGCTCGGTTTGGTTGAGCAGAGTCTCGATTCTGGGCTGGGTGAATGACCAGGCACCGGCGTTCAGGGGCTCTTCCTGGCACCAGATGATGTTCTGGGCGTTGGGGTAGGAGTCCAGGTTGTCCTTCAGTTGTTGCCAGGGGAAGGGGTTGAGCTGCTCAATGCGAGTGATAGCAACGTCCTTCTCACCGCGGGCCTCACGCTCCTTTACGAGCGCGGCGTACACTTGACCTGTGCAGAGGATGACGCGGTTGATGCCCTCATGCGACTCAATCTCGCCAGTAGCGTGCGCGGGGTCTTCGATGATCCATTGGAAGTGAGAGTCGCCGGTGAACTCCTCAATGTTGGAGCGAGCGAGCGGGTGACGGAGTAGCGACTTGGAGAAGAAGAGAATGAGAGGCTTGCGGAACTGGCGGTTCATCTGGCGACGGAGGAGATGGAAGAGGTTAGACGGCTTCGTTGTGTAGGCAATCTGAATGTTGCAGTCCTGGTGCTGACGGTCGAGCTTGTCGGGCGAGGGGAAGATACGGGGATCCTCGTTGCAGAGCTGCAGGTAGCGCTCCATACGTCCAGAAGAGTGCTCAGGACCTTGACCGTCGTAACCGTGGGGCAAGCTCATGACGAGACCGGAACGTTGAAGCCACTTGACTTCACCAGAGGCAATGAACTGATCGATGATGACCTGGGCAGTGTTGGCGAAGTCACCGAACTGGGCCTCCCACATGACGAGGGCGTTGGGTGATGATAGCGAGTATCCGTATTCGAAGCCAAGCCTACAGGTGATTAGGTACGGCAAAATACAACAAAACGGCATGTACTTACACTCCGTATTCGCTGAGCGAAGAGTTGGAGATGGTGAATGTTGCCTGGTCCTCGGCAAGGTTCTGGAGAGGGGTGTATGTCTTCTCAGTTTCCTGGTCGTGGAGAACGGCATGGCGCTGAGAGAAGGTTCCACGCTCGACATCCTGTCCGGAGACACGGACATGGTGGCCTTCCATGCACAGACTTCCGAATGCCAAGGCTTCCGCGGTAGCCATGTCGATGTTCTTGCCGTCCATGACAGTCTTGGTGCGGCCAGCCAAGATACGCTTCAAGTTCTTGTGTACATTGAAGTCCTCCGGCGCGCCGCCGATCTTCTCAGCGATGTGCTTCAGTTGAGTCTCCTCGATGGCGGTTGGCAGATGGGGCAGGACCTCTTCCGCAAGCTCCTTGGGCGACTTGAAGCCGTTCCAGGCCGAAGTAAGCCACTCCTTGGAGTTTGGTACGTAGTCCTTGCTGCGGTTGAAGCTCTCATCTAGCATACCCCAGACCCAAGCCTTGTGCTCGTCAATGTCCTCCTTGGTGAAGGTCTTCTCGTCGAGCAGCTTCTTGGTGTAGATGTCCAGTGTTTGGGGTTGTTCTGAGATCTTCTTGTACATGAGAGGCTGGGTGAAGAAGGGCTGGTCAGTCTCGTTGTGACCCTGCTTTCGGTAGCAAACCATGTCGATAACCACATCCTTCTTGAACTCGGCGCGAAAGTCAGCTGCCAGCTGGCAGACGAAGTTGAGGGCCTCGACATCGTCACCGTTAACGTGGAAAACGGGCGCATCAATTGCCTTCGCGATATCAGAGCAGTAAGGAGTCGAACGGGAGAACCTAGGATCCGTAGTGAAACCAATCTGGTTGTTCACGATGATGTGAATAGTACCGCCAGTGTGGTAGCTGGGGAGCTGGTGGAAGCCCATAGTCTCGTATACTATACCCTGACCGGCGAAAGCGGCGTCACCGTGCAAGAGCAGACCCATGGCGCTGGAACCTTCCTTCTCGTCATTGTTGTAGTGCAGAATGGCGCGGGTCTTTCCTAGTACGACGGGGTCTTCGGCCTCGAGATGGGACGGGTTGGCGACGAGAGACAGCTGTACGCGCTTTCCGGATGGGGTGGGGCGCTCGAAGTTCATGCCCAAGTGGTATTTGACGTCACCAGAGCCCTCCTCGTTAGCCTCGGCAGTACCGGCAAATTCACTGAAGATGGACTCGTTGGGCTTCCGGACGACGTTGGAGAGCACGTTGAGACGACCACGATGCGGCATGCCGATGACGATGTCCTTGACGCCAAAGTCGACACTTCGGTCGATGAGGGCCTTCATACCAGGAATCAAACTCTCACCACCCTCAAGACCGAATCGCTTATCGTTGGGGTATTTGGTGGCCAGGAAAGCTTCGAAGTTGGTACCCCAGATCAGGCGGTCCAGAATGCGGCGCTTCTCGTCGACAGAGTACTTGAAGGGTGTGGGGACCTCGATGCGCTCACGGAGCCAGTCGCACTGCTCCCTGTCGGGGATGTGGATGTATTCAACTCCGTAAGAGCCGCAGTAGAGGCGTTCGCAGGCGTCGATGATCTCCTTCAACTTCATCTTCTTGCGGGACTCGGTCTTGAAGCGCGGCAAGATACCGGGGCCCAATTCGATCTCTTGTTCCAAGTCCTTCTCGGTGAAGTTGTAATGTGAGAGTTCCAATTCGCGGGGCTTGCTGTATCCGAACTGCTCAGCTTCTGAGCGGATGCCCAGCGGGTCGATCTTGGCCTTGTGGTGACCGCGGGCCTGGTAGGCTCGGACGAGCAGTTGCACTTTGAGATGGTTCATGACGTCGGTACCCTCGGCGGAGGCCATGCCCATGCCAGGCCTGTTCGCGGCGCCGCCCTGGGGCGAGCTCATGATGTTTGGCGGCGGTTGGAAGGCTTGCGACACGGGCATGTCGCCGGACTCCATGTTGTGGAAGTAGACCTGCCATGAGTAGTGAACGCTAGCGGGGTCCTGCTTCCACTGCATGTACATGGCATCGATGTAGTTGGCCGTGTTGCCCTGGAGGAACGAGTCGTTGGGGTCCTATGCCGTCATTGTTAGCTATGGGTCGAAGAGTTTGAGGGTCTGGCTGGGCAGCACGCACAACGCCCTTGTTGGTGTCTTCCGACGACACGGCATACTGGCGGCGCTGCGTCACGGCGAGCGGGCGGCGACATGTCGAGAGAGCGGTTCGTGAGGGCTGTGCGAGGCTCGAGAAGGATGCTCTCGCTGGGGCGCACTGGAGCTGGCGGGAGCAGCACTGGCGCAGAGTGTTGCGCAACATGACGGGGATTAGATTAACAAAGCGGAGGTAGGGATGGGTGACATCCAAACGGACGACGATGAAGAGAAGAAAAGCCTCAGCTGTAGCAATGTGCAGTCGAAGTTAAGCGTCGCACGCAGTAGAAGTTGATGCAGCCAGGACAGGCCCCGTGTTCCGGCCTAGCGCGTATCATGGATCGCGGGATTTCTGACCGGTCACCACCCACCACATTCAAAGAAAGACCGAACACCGTGAGGACTATTAACACAGCATCTTCTCGTCTGCTTATTGTTCTCCAGATGCAGTCTGCAAGCCTGTGCAGACTTCCAGTGGTAACCTTCGTTGATCGTGGCGGCGCTGCGATATGACGAAGTGGTCGCTCATCCAGTGTTCTCGCAACACCGGCCAATAGCAGGGCAGGCCTTATGTAACTCGCATGCAGCCTCTGACGGCTTCTGACGCTGCATGGCACGGATATGTATCCGTTGCGCCTGATGTGTTACTTCTCTTGGCTGATGCGAGCCATGCGCCATGTTTGCAGATACGCGTTCTGAAGTGGGCGAGGAGATGAAGAGGCCACATATAGCCAAACCTCCTCAAACAGTAGATGCATTCCAGCTGAACATCGAATTGAGTTTCGGAGTAGGGTACAGCCTTGCCTCAGAGCCTCAGCGGCTGCCATGCCGTTCGCTAATGCGTAGTCACGTGCGACGCGTGAATCTGGGGAAGCCCAGACGAGCTAGTACCGCGTCAGCCTCAAGCCGGGCACGCCTCACTGATCGCCGCGACCTTACCCCCCGCCATCATGGCCGACGCCGCTGCGCAGTACAAGAAGGACAACGGCAGAGTCGCCGTGTCTGCGGATGGCAAGACGGTGTCCTGGAAGTCGACCAGTGGCGCGGCCAATGCGCCTGCTCCGTGGTCCATAGCCATAGCAGACATTGGCAGTACGTCGAGGCCTCACGAGAAAGACGCCATACACCACTGACACTCTCTAGACCTCCAGCAGACGCCCGCGACCGCTGCCAAGGCATCCATCAAAATCGTCGTACCCGAGCCAGCGCCCCTAGCTGGCAACCACACCCTCACATTCACCTCCGCTACCGCCCGCGACGATCAGCAGAACATAACTAGTCTATTGCGCAAATGGATCGAGGCTTCCAAGCAGCAGAGCGCTCCATCTCCAGCTCCTGCCGCTGGTGGCAAGGATGGAGGTGACAGCAGCGCCTCAGCTGCCATGGCTATGGCGCAGACTGTGACTGCTGGCGGCAAAGACAATGAGGAAAACTACGACGATGCGAAGCTGCTTGCGGATACAACGCTTCAGATGTCGCTTCTCAATTCGAATCCAGCCCTTCGTCAACGCTTCGACCGAGCGCTCGCAGAGAAGCCTGATTCCGTCGGTGTTTTACAATTTTCTATGCAATTTTGGTCTACACGCGTGCACATGTTGAGATCTCATGCAACAGAAAAGTCGCAGGCTACAGGAACTTACAACGTGCTGTCCGTCATCAAATCAAAGTCCGTCAACGGCACCCTCATGCTGAGCTTGACCAAAGAGCAGATTGAGCTCTTGTTCAGGCAGCATCCAATCGTGCAAAAGGCTTACAATGAGAACGTGCCCCAGCTGAGCGAGGGTGATTTCTGGGAGAGGTTCTTCCACAGTCGTTTGATGAAGAAGCTCAAGGGCGAGCGCATCCAAGAAAAGGACGTGCTTGATCCTAAGCTTGACAAGTATCTATCCTACGATGAGACGGCAGACAATCAGGATCTGCTTGCAGCTTCTATCCCCAACTTCATCAACATCGAGGCGAACGAACAGAATCACAGCCAGAAACAAGGTAACCGGCCAGACTGGACCATGAACCCGACCAATTATGAGAAGGCGCCCATCCTCCGAGTCCTGAATCGCATGAGCGAGAAGATGATGAAAGAAGTGCCACCTTCAGACGGAGGTCGGCATGGACCCGTTGGAGTCGATGAGGAGACATACAAAGAGCTGCAGTTGCGGGATCTACAGCGTGCAGATGACGACAACAGGGTCGTTCTCCGCGTACAGGATCAAAGCCGGTTCTTCTCCGCTGGCCAGAGCGTGCACACCTCAACCAGTGCTGCGACCTACACCAAGCGTACTCCTGCACAGGCACTGTCGACGTTACAGCAGGATCTTCACAAGTTCGGCGGCGACGGCCAGCTTTCGCGCGTTGACCTTCATTCCACGATCGATGTCGATGATGAAAGTAGTAGTGACGAGGAGGAGTCGGTTCCCAAGAAGACTAAAGTTGGCAGTAAATCCTCACGAAGTGCAGCCTCAGCACAGATCATTGCGGCTGTTAGGAAACGACATCTGCACAACGATGACTACACGTCATCCAAAGCCATTCCCACCAGCGAGCGGGCAAAGGAGCTCCACGTCTCGGAAGGTGTTCTAGAGAATCTTACCATGACCCACAACACGACGGTCGAGTTCTTGCACTACTTCTGGGCTGTGTTCTACTCTGGAGACCCCGACCGCGCGGGCGAAATTGCGCGTCTCATCGAGACGCTGGATAAGTCACTCGACCGGATCAAGGCGGTTGCCGACATGGCAGAAGCAGAGCGCGAAGCAAGGATCGAGCATGCGCGGAAAGAGAATGAGTTTGCCAACCAGCGAGAGAGGAAGAAGAGGAAGTTCGACCCCGGAGCTATCAGAGGAGGCGCAAAAGCTGTCAACCAGATCGTGGATCCCCTGATTCGGGCGATCGACGCTGCGCGGAGTCAATACAAGAAAGCGCTCCAGGAACAAGTTGCACGGAATACGGCGACTGCGACTGCTTGATATTATGCCAGGCCTCCGTCTTTCAAAAGTTGAAGATCCTTCTGATTTGCATAGCGAAGGCGTTTGGGAGATATGGCTTGTGTCGATCGGACGACCGCTGGGTAATTTCGTAAAACAGCCGCAAGCCATGCTTTGAAATACAGATACTTTCCGGAGATACATAGCAATCGTAGTCAGTGAGGCAATTGATGTTGGGAATGCCCATGTCCATCCAACAGCCATCTACGTCGGTTAATGCGCAAATCCGCAATGATCTACACCCGTTCCACGAAAATGGTCCGCCATGACCAAAAGTGATGCTGAAAGCTACAAACCACGTGTGTGATCAATACCTCATCGGGTCCGAAGGTGCATAGACGCCGACATTTTTCGGATCATATATCTTAACACGGAGTGATATCAGAGGAATTTCTACACCGCTACCTTCAGGCTCGCAATCCTTGATAAAAGCTCAGAACCGTCGGACCATCGCACCTGCCAAAGTGAACTTCTTCTTACCAGCCCGGGCTGCTTCGGCAGGCACTGGACCCCTGACCCGGGATAGGCCCCACTTATTGAGTAAATCGACCAGGCACATTTCTTTCACAACCTCATCCTCACTTGATTTCTTCGCGGTATGATACGGCGCAGCCTGAATGCAGCAACTGAGGGCATGAATATTGAAGTGACATGAAGACATGTTGCGCATGCAGAAGAAGCACGGAAAGCAAGAGAAGACGTCATCAATTCCTGAAACGCAGGAACGACTGCGACCAACAACAACCGGAATTGCAATGAGCGTTTATTGCGACCAGCAATATCGAAAATATCGAAGAGCACAGAGGAAAAGTCTTAATCAAGTATTAAAACCCGAAAACGAAGGGCAAGGTTGAATGAAACACACTCGACGAGCAAATACACCCTCTGAAAAGACCGAAACCGCAACACCTACATCATCCAACATGGACCGAACCTGCGCGACACCTACAACATCTACAACAAGAGATGCCGTCGCAAGTATACGTGTTCCTGGGGTTGAAAGCTAGGGTTGTCGTCCGCGGTAATAGTCGCGCGCTGGATCATAGTATGGCTGGTTTCCTACTATCCGTTAGCTAACTTGCACCAGATACGGAACAGAACATCTATTCATCGACTCAAAAATATACGTACCATTGTTATTAGGAACTCGCTCCCTCGGTCGGTTGTCTCTGCAAAGATCAGTGTCGAGCTCAGCTGCACGACAACCTTAGTCGACCTACCTGTAACGGAAGCTATGCCAGAGGTACCATCTCGCGACCCAGTTCTCTTCGTTGACATGGAGCATGTAACGACCGATGTCATAATACGGTCTTGTTTCCGCGCAAGCATCGCGTACGATCATCAAAATATGCAGATGTTTCGACGTTTCCGACAACTCGTCCCATCTATATGGCTCTGCTACAGAGGGGTCTGCCCTCGATTGCTCGGTCAAATTGTAGCGGTTTGAGCTCAATGCGTTTCTGGCAGCCACAGCTTCGGCCTACGAAAGTCGTGTGGGTTAGCGGACAGCTTTCTATTGTCAAGCGGAGACTTACGAGAAGCAGTCTGTGTGTACTCTCACTGAGTTTAAGTCGATTGCAAAGCTCGCTCTTGCTGGCGCTCTGGGAAAGAGGTGGCAAGGTCATGGTATGGCGACGTTCCCTAATAGGATCGTTCATCACGCCAATGGTACGAAAAAAGCAGCTCAAGTGAAACTAGATATGAGAAACAGAAAGCCAAGTCTCTTTGTCTTATATCTGGGTTCGACAGCCGTGGAGGAAGATCTTATGGAGTCGTTGTCATGTGACAATCAAGGTCCGTCCCGTCCTCTTTCCTTCCGCTGTGACACGGCGCATACGCCACATTATGAGATAATGGAGATCCGATTCGAGAAATACCCATTTCCCACCCTTACTCGCCTGGCCCCGGCGCCATGCTCTCGAGGTGGCTTCACATGCAGCTAGCGAATCTTAGGTGTTATGCCTGGCCAGCGCCGATCTATTGACGTGGACAGGGTGGATCACATGGGTCTCGCGTATCCTCCCGTGCAGCAACGGTAGGTAGATGCGTCGAAAATCACTGTCCTGATTTGCCGCGAGGACATAGCTTCAGATCCATGGGCGTGCAGCGATTCATAACAACCTGTAGATCTCTCCACATCATTACACTCTCCTGTTGGCGCTAGCTAAATCAGCGATAGTGTAGCTTAGCCTAACGACAAAACAACATCCACACTGCGATCATCGGGCCGGTGAGTCGAGGACCTGATGCAATCCCGAGAATCAGGTCAACGGACTTGAGCGCTGGTCGGACATGAATACGACAAGCATCCACGGTCGGCAGGGAGATGACTGCCTCGAAGACTTTTCGGATTAGTTAATGCTACTCAAGCGCGGAGCTTACGACTACATGGCTCACGAGCGTGGCGCATTGGGCGGAATGGATGGAGCTCGGCTCGTCACGCCCAGCTCTTGCGGACCAAAGGCGCTCGAAGAAAAGTATCATAGTTGGGGAGCGTAGGTGCAAGACAGCACGGCCCGAACTGAGTCACGCCTCGACATGAGATCAATACTCCACTCCATACTTACAGCTCCACGAATCAGCCTGCGCGAGACATTCAACTTGCTTGAATTTTCAGCACTTTCGAAGGCCATCTAGCTGTCAACGACGTACCAGGGTGATACATGCCGTATCCGCCCTCAGCTACTGAAAGTAAAGATCATCGTCAAGTGCAGGGCAACGGACAGAAGTTGAAAGTAACCAGTAAGCCTGGCTTAAAGGCGTCATCGAGGGCTCGATGAGAATCACCATAGAAGCGTGCAAGTTTACACAGCACCATGGACCGGACAGGCATGAGCAGTCCCACAACCGTATGTTTCGACGGTGAAATGCGCATTTCGCTGCTGGGCGGATCTTGTTCATCGAACATATACCAAACCCAACAACTTCTGGAAGCAATGGAAGGTTTTGCCGCGCCCATGCAGCCTCGTCCAGCCCGGCTAAGCCCGAGCCAAACGAGTCTGCAGCGAGCGCACGGCTGGTGCCCATCGCGAATCGAACTTGCCGAAGGTCAACACCGGTCAGCTACCTGGAAAAGCTATCCCTTGCTTACCGTCATCATGCTGGCTCATAGGTTGACGACAACGAGACACATCCCGTGTCTATTTTCAGTCTTCTCAGCGCACTCGCACCGACTGAATGGATCGCATGAGTGACATATCGCTGATTACCTTCTATTACATCGGTGATGGATGAGTCGGCGGCTTCTCCGTATCCAATCCGCTGCGGCAGTAGCTCTGAGAGCTCGTGGATGGTGTGGACTGGAAGTCGCTTCTGCAGTTCAGTCTTGCCAGGCTATCCTGGGACTTTGTCGACGATATATGAAAGTACATGGAGAAGAGGACGTACGACCAGCCACATGTGCTCGGAACACAGCTCTATGATTGTCACGACCGCGATAGGCTACATGTTCCATGGTGAACCTAGCCAACACATCGCTACCCCAGCCTTAAGTACGTCGCTTCTGTGGAGACTGCGTCAAACTAAGCAGTATGCTTTCCGTGCCGGCGAATCTGGATTAGTGGACCGTTTCGTCTGCTCAACGCATCGTATACAATGTGAGCGGCACGACCCACTTGTTCCCGTCGCCGGCCTGATTGTACGGATCCGGCTTGTTTTGCCGATCATTAGGCTCTGATTGTGCAGCCTGTGAACAGAGGCTATGGAAGCTATGCAAAACCAGCATTCTCGATGGAGCCATTTGCGAAATGCGTAGGTGATCTTCGAATCCCTCGCTAAGCACATGCTTGTGCAATCAATTATGGATGAGCGCTCTGTCCATGAATAAGGGTCATGATCTCACAGCGGCGCTAGCCAAAGATAGGCAGGCTGGGGCATAGGGTCTGCATGCAGGAGAAACCGCCACGAGCAAGTTGGAGCGATGTACTTGCGTACGGGAGGGTCCGACGTTGAGGTCGAAGAAGCACAGCAACAGCTTTGCTTTTGCGCATCATCGCCAATTCTAGGAAGGGTCGTGGGGCTTAGGGGCTACGAGTACAGAGCATTTTGATTGGATGGCCCTCCGCACACAGCCGCGTCGAACATGTTCCCTTCGCTAGAACAGAAAACACTGGAGCTATCTTCTAGGCGGACTGCAATGGTCGTACGATTCGGGAGACTTGAGTCGGCGAATGCCATGGCCTTGGTCATGCCCTCCGAGTGGTGAATGAGCCGCCACGTGATACGACAGGGCGGTTGCACAGGAGCAGGTTATGGCTGCTCCTGCCTAAACAATACAACCTCGGAAAGGGCGCTGCGGAAGGCCTGCTACTTCCCAGGATGCCCTGCGGCGCACAAACAAAGTTGCTCTGCTATCAGCAGGGTCCCACACTCATGCACATTATGATCTAGCATCGATCGGATCTCATCTTTGACAATATCGATGACAGGACATGAGCATGATGCCTACAGCACAGCCCCGCGACGCCAGTCTACTAGACCGCACCAACGGCCAGGAACCAATATGTGGTCCAGCTCCATCAGATCAGTTGAACGAGACCTACGCCACCCCGTCCTTCCGATCGACCCATGCCATGCAACCGGATCCGTTCGCCTATTACAGAGCTTTCCTAGATACGAGCTCGTCGCAAATGCAACCGCAAACGCAAGGCCAAGGGCGCGACCGGCATTACATCGCACAAGATCACGATGATTATGCCTGCCACGATATTACCGGGACCGGAGATATGCAGCATGACATGGAATATCAGCAACAGGCCAGAGCTCGAGGCGTTCCCTACAATCTTGCCGTTCGGCTCGCAAATCGCTCCAATGGCGCGCCTCTAGCCACTATTGTGGAGCAGGGTTCCTACTCGACGCTAAACTCACATGGCTCCCTCCTCAGCGTGGGCCGCTTCCCTTCACTCCGTGTGGTGGAAAATGCCTCGCCAACGCGCTCGTCACACAGAATTCCATGCACACCAGAAGAGCATGTTCTCCAGCGCATCACAGAAGACGTGCAGCGAGGGCAATTGTTGAAACCACCAAGCAATACACACGATGTGCCCTTGTGCAAGGATTACAGCAACTCGTTCCGGGCTGATGATGCCGCAATCCCATCCGCGTTTCCCAGTCTTAAGCCATCGCAATCTAATACCCATCGGAATGGCAAGGCCGACTCCGACGCTAATACCAGCAATGTCAAAAGCTTCTTTCGTGGCGTTATACACAATGTTCGAGCTGCCTCGAGAACCCGGTCTAGGTCGTCCTCGACGCAGATGTCGCTCGTTGAGAACCACAGCGATCGGCCGGGTGCGAGCGACGATAGCCTACAAAGCCAATTGCAGGCATCTGACATGTCTCAACTAGGCGATGACACATTTGACATGCCATATCGTTTCCCTACTGCATCCCAGGCCCTAAGCGCGACTAAAGCGTTAGCTTCAGAGCATCAGGCCAGAAACGGGCAGTCATCCATGGCTGATCCTAGTTCCTCAGCTCATGCGATAGCGTCCAATTCTGACGTCGACCCGTATACGCTCGAGTCGCGAACGGCATTTGGAGCCGTGTCAAAGCTACTGCCACCGTCGGCTACAGTCCGCCCGCGTGAACGGTCCTCTTCTGTGCGTCTTGTGTACCCGGAAGCACGCGATGGGGCGCACGATGGCGGTAGCGCTGGAGCACCAACGCTGTCAAACGAGGTCAAAAAAATTATCTCAGCTGGACACACGTTTTATGGTGCAGGTAAGAACACCCATTCACTCACAGAGCATGAACACTCGACGGAGGCTAGTCACAATGCGAGCTTCTGTAGTACCATGTCCACTTCCTACTCGGGAACAGTAGTCGGTGTCGATGTCGACCTTCAGCACGACTTCCCTCATCCAGTGCGTTCCTCGCGTTCACCCACACCCGTCGCGCCAGTATGGTTCACTCCGCAGATGGCCGAGCTAGAACGGCAAGCTTCACTCTCTGAGTCACCTCCCGAGCCGGATCAAGTTGCTGAGGCAGAACCTACGCGTCGCTCAATCACCTCATCCGCATTGACGTCTTTACTACCAATAGCTGCAGCATCGGGTATCGTTCGCCCCAACTACGACACGCCGAAGATTTCATTCTTCTCGCCGTCCGGCAATCTTATCCAGCCAGAGGGTAGTTCGACGCCAGGCACTACGAGCGCTTCGGACTTCAGCGGCTCACCCACTGCAACCACATCGTACTACGATAACAAAACCATACCTGCAACCTATCGTGCGTTCCCGACAACGACATGCCTGCCACCCCCAAGGCCCTCTTTGAGGCCAATGACCACCCCATCCACATCGTCGGTTCCGCTCCCTATGCACCTACGTTTCCATCACAACTACAGACGCCCTGAGCAGTCGCAGATCGACTCTACAGTTGGCTCCACAGACTCGTTCATCTTGCCTGCACCGTTAGTTCAAGGCTGTGACGGAATAGCGCAAACCGAAAGTCCTGCGCCTTACTCCAGACCCCGTCATTCGTACGAGAAGCCGAAGGTACGCCCGCGCTACAAACCTCGCAGATCAGCTCGATCATTCGCCGAGGACCTCAAATATGAGGCGAGGTTCCACAGAGCCCGATTGATCACGGCCATCATCGCAAGCTGCACCTCGTCTGGAAAAGGAAGGGTCCTTCGCAAGCGAAAGGCTGCGAACCGTAGAGCCGCAGCAACCGCATACGTTAGCATGCCCCGGAGCTGCGCAGGTGAGGCTACAATCAGGTCCAGAAAGAAACGGATACACCCCCGTCAACCCACAGCTCGGCGCGACGTAGGGGTCCTCGGACCGCTTGCCGGGCACATACTACGGATTTGCTTCTGCCAGCCATACGACGGCGCAGGCAAGACGACCGCCAGCGGCGCTACCAACAAGACGTGCATTGGCAAGAGCAGCAGCCATCACACAGCAAACACTCGCAGCGTATCGAAGAAGGAAAGCCCTCGCTCCAACGCAAACGACGTCGACGTGGATGCAGCCTTACCCAACGCGCGGGTCGTGACCGGAACCGAAGGGAAGGTCAGCAACACCGTACGCCAGCGCACCACGGTCCGCAAGGAGAAGAGACACTTGTCCACCGGCTCGAATCACCACTCCAGAACGCGCAGTGACAGTGCCGTCAGCGTGGGTGTGGCACCCAGCACCGCTACCGCGCGTGGCTAAGCTGACGGGCTAGACCGCATCCGCTGTGACAGCTGCCACACAGGTGTGTGCGGGTACGTAGTGGTTCAGTTCGGTACCGAATGTACCACAAGGAAAGCGGGTCTTGTCACATCTCATCAGAAACAGGCATTGCGGTCGTCGCTGGAAGCGGTATAGCTTGGTAGTATGCTCGTTCCGCTTTGGGAACTCGCGAAAGAAGGAAATGGACACATTCGTTACTGCTTTTGGATACGATGGAAAGTAGGATTACGCGATATGGTTAGACGTATGTTGTTAGTTGGCTCGATGGAGGTGTGTGTGGGGATGGTAATGAGGTGGGATCGACAATGTTACTTCTTTTCTAAAAGGGATGGGTTGTTCCACCAATGATGCTTGCTTTGCAATGACTCGAGAGTAGTTCTTTCTGGGGACTTCAAAGTGATTTTGCTTTTGCGTATCGTTCATGTGTTCTTCTGAGATGTAAATGATGTGCATATACGCTATCATGATGGTGCTATAGGACAGGGGCGGCTACTCCACTACCCCACACGGAAGAAGCAAAGGACAATACTGGTCTGACGTCTTCTTTGCTTTGATCTTCCAAGGGGATGCCGCGCTGCATATCGGCAACTTGATAGTGCATACGCAGATAACTTCAAGCATCACAACTGACGTCAGGTTACAGCATCTCACGCCTGGCGAGTAGAACGCACCAATGCAAATTACTCGCGAGCTTCAACCGTACATGTATAAACTCGTATCGAGAGCGACCCGTCAAGTCCCGACACTGGTAACCCAGACATCACCGCACGTGTATTGTTGATATTGCTGAATAAAATGAAGCAACCAGTGAGACGTTCCGACCACTATGATAAAGACGTAGTAATTGGAAGAGAGACCCGGATATCGGCGACCTACTCCAAGTATCTGGAGCCGCCAAGACATGACAACCATAACGCAGCGGTGTACTCCGCTGCCTTCTGTTATCCGTCACCCACACATACACACACACACACGCGAGGTGCTGAGAAAGCGGTATGCACACCGATAACCAACATAATTTGCTCTCTACCTCGGCGCATGTCTACACGCTAACAGGCTGTCGGGTTCGTGTAAGCTCTACAACGCTTGGCTATAGAGTAGGAAAAACGCATGGAAGTACCGCCTAGAACTGCCGCTTGAACGACCCGAGAAAGCATATGCAGGTACTGCCCGGTTGAGTAACAATGCATCCGAGCCGAGGAGCTGAACCCAGTCAGCTCAACTAAGCACCGTCTCCCTTGCGTATATCAGAGAGACCAATAGTTGGCTAAACGCGACCATCGAGATTCACGCATGAAGTCGCGTATTAAGCGTATCCGAATCCGAGAAACGTGGTTTCCGGTAAACAGGTTCGAAGCCAACAACAAACGCCTCACTTTCTCTCCCACGTAGGGCGGACTCGCCGAGCTCCGCGGTATTCATGCAGCTGACGCCAGATTGGGACATTGGGTAGTCGCGAAACCCCACAGATGAGTCTTGTTGGTGTTGTTGTGGTGGGTGTACGGCCGTAGTACTTCATCCAACCCCCCTGCCCGTCACGGCACTCCCGACGCCTCACGCCTGCGTTATCGACCCAGGGCGTCGGTAGCGGGGGGCACCGCTCATTCCGGGTCAAAGGATGTCGATCCGTCCCCATTCGAAAACACGTGCATATGCCCATGACAAGCCTGAACAAGAACTTGAAAACCTGGAATTCGTGGTGCTGATCACTGACCTCGAGGTCGCTACGAAGGATTACAGCCAGGGATAGGCGAAAGCGTATGTGCGTGTCGATCATGTTCCTCTCTCTCGATGTCGTGCAGCAAGGGCGCGGTAGCTACATACAACGGTGGGCGAGTGGGTTTCGAAAGGACACGGTGACGAGAGGTTTCGGAGTCCGCGGGCATGAGGATGCGAGGATCGGGCTTGGTGGTGACTGGCTCAATAAGGGTTGCTGGACTTGTCGGCCCAGAGGTCTTTCCAAAATTGGCGGAACCCATACTGCTTCTCGCGGCGTTCATCTCGCACGCGGACTGGCCCTCCAATGATGTTGTCGAGCACGCTCTTCTGGCCGGAGCTCTGCCAACTATCTGCTTTCTTGGGCGGTTTGCGTGCGCGTTCGAAGATGGCCCCGGCGAGTTGAGGCGCGACGTCGGCGAAGCAAGAGTTCAGCTCGCGCTGCAGATTGTAGTAGGGTCGTTTAGCTAGCTCGGGTGCGAGGAGGTTGTAGCTGCGCGCCTTGTCGTTGAGGTCCTTGATGGCGACTTTCCAGTAGCCGCCTTCGATACGCTCCCAATCTGGGTCGCGGAAAGGGTACGGTGCTGGTGCGACTGTTGGTTCGGGAGCTTGAACAGGTACTTCCATGGTTTCCGTGGTTGTTTCTGTTACGGTAGCTGCTGCTGGGTCCTGCGCTACAGCTTCTGGGGAGGCATCAAATGTAATCTTTTTTGCTACGACTTGTTCCGTGACTACTGGCTCCGCGTTGGACCCTTCATCTGAGTCTACCTTCAGTCCTCCAGACAAGGTAATTTGTGACATGTGCCCGTCATCGTCAACAGTGGTGAGGGTCTCTTGCTGTTTCCTTCTCAGAGGGTTGGCAATCAGCTCTGCCTTTGCGAATGCCTCAGCTGTCTTGATTTGGTCCAGCAGCGACCCGCCCCTGCTGGCTATCACGCGCGCAGCATGCCTCTTCCAGTCCGCCCGTAGTCGAGTTCTGAACTTGCTTGCAGCCGATGTGAGCTCTTGCTGCTTCTCGATCCACGGCGGTACAATCTCTTGCTTTTGTATAATCTTGTTCATGAAGTATTCGGTCGTGTCGATGAAGGGGCTCGATGCGTTGTAGTCTCTTTCGATATTGGCCTTCTTTCCGCGCGGGATGTTCTTGAACTGGCCACGAGCGATGGCATCTTCAATCCTCTTATTCGCAAGAGATGCGATGCCTTGGATAGAGCCAGGAACGATGGTGCGCGCACCTGGTTCGAAGCGGTCTTTGAGGTCCTGCAACCGCTTCTCTCGGTCGAAAGCCTCTATACTCTCGTCTTCATTGATGGAAGCGTAGACGGTGCTCCTGTCGCGTGCGTTGGCCAATCTCACGCCCCGCCCCTCCTTGCTCCGAGCATGTCCGGTGTCAATGGACTGGGGTATAGGAACACCTGGCATCTTGGCTAGCCGCCCGAGTCGCAGCGGCTTATGGGCGTCGTTCAGCATACGTAGACTCGCATCGTGGATGGACTCGGTGCCGGTCCAGGCTTCTGTGGTGGCAAGCTCGCGTGTGTGGCGGGAGGCGAAGGCGGGCAGTTCTGCTTCAGACGACTTGAGGTTTGCAGATGCGATTCGCTGTTCGAGCTGTGCCTTGAGGTCTGCACTGAAGCCTGCCTCTTCCACGGCTTTGACGGCGCCATGTCCTCCCGACTCCAGCGCGTCTTCACTCATTTCTCGCATGCGTCGCGTGAATGCGCCTTCCTCCTTTTCGGCCTCCGCGCCTGATCCATGGCCATTGTTTCCTGCGTCTTCCTGCTCCTGTTTCCCGTCATCCTCATCTTTGCGCTGTGTTGCCGTCTGCCCGTATCGTCTCAGAGGCCCTGCCGCCGTGGTTCGGGATGTACCGAAGACATTGGATCTTCGATTCGTGCGCAAACAGCGTGCGCAGGTGTACTGTCTCGGAAACGCAAATGCGGGCATACAGGAGAGTCGGTGAAAGGAGATGGGGTGTTGGAGGAGTGGCGGCGTCGAATTCTTAGAAATGGCCGTCTCCCACGTCATGACCTCCATGTTTAGCGCATCGCTTATCGATAACAACGCCAGCCGAGGCTCCATCAGACCATCAATGCACCATGCACGCTCAAATTATATGCATACACTGTCATGATTTTATAACGAACACCCAATGGTGTATTCAAGCTGAAGTATATGTTCAAGAGAAGCCAACCACCCATAGCTATCCACCCGCACCACCTTCAGCAACATTCACCAGCAAATCCAACAAAGTATGTCTCTTTTCCTTCTCGCTTTTGATCATACACATAGCAGTAGCCACAAACACCTGATATAACCTACTCCTTTTCATGCGCAAGGTCCTCGCACTTTCCGCCTCTTCCTCCTCATGCACACTGCGAGCGAGCACATCTGGCGCATATTCATCAACCAAACGCAAGATAACAGCATCGAAGAACTCCAAAGTACCACTCTTCTTACTCGCAACAGACGACGTGTATACTCCCAAGCACACCTCATCTCGCTCCTCTTTCTTCTCCTCGGAAACAGGTACCTTGGCGACTAGCTTCAGATGATTAAAACGCAAGAAGACACCACACGTACGAGATTCTTTGACAGAACCTGTTCCTTTCCAGAAGAAGTCAATACCAGCATACTGGAAGTGATAGCATCTCGTGTGGCGCGATAGAGGGCCCTTCCACCGCAGATACACCACTTCGTTGGCCGTCGCAGGTTCTTCTGATTTGCCATTCGTCATCGTAATCACATCGGGATCCTGCTCTTCGCCAGTCTTACGGATGGTTTTCACGGAGCGAACGTATCCCTTGCCCGTCTCACCCCACAACCTCCACGTCCGCACTTTGTACCCTTTGAGCTTGTGGTGATCGCATTTCAGCGCTTTTTGGTCGCCGCCGTTGTGGCGCCATGGTACCACGCCGCGTGGATCGAGTATGCCGGGGGTGGACGGCAGGATTTGCAGTTTATACTCTCTCCAGAAACAGCGTTCGTGTATCAGAATAGCTGGCTGCGCGGTGTGCTTACTACTGCCCGTGTAAAGTACGCGAGGCGGTACATGGAAAGCGAGATACGGTCGGTGGAGGAAGAAAGCGTTGTCGTTTGATTCGACAAGAGGCAACCCAGCATCTTGACGCTCTTTCTTCTCCTTGCGTAGAGCTTTCTGTTCTTTGATCGTTGGGCCGGACCGTCGTTCCAGAGTAGGATCGAGGACTGGCGTAATGCTTTTATGACACTTATGCTTCTCGTAGATGTGGAAGATCGACTTCGCCTCGGTGCTAGATGCTAGTTCGAGGTCGTCTTCCATGGGCAGGCGAGTAACCACAACACCTTCGGCCGGGGTTATGGACGTTGTATTGATTGTAGTGCCCTGATCATGTCAACATCTGTCCAGCGAGAGGCTGTCGGTATCAGCACACATACCTTCGTGCCGTCCGCTCCGCCGAGCCTGATTATACCAGTGTCATCTGACTCTCTGACAGTCACCATGGCTCTTCCTCGCGATGGTCATCTTCCTACATGTGGAGCCTGGCCAGTGAATCTGGCTAGCCACTCCATATATGTGGTGGTTTCGGTGGTCACCAGATGATGCGCGAGTGTCGCGCCAAGCACTGCTGTGGAGGCTGAGCCGCTCGCATTGCTCGTCTTGATACCGGCTGCTACATCGTCCAATTGAAACCTTGTGCCATGTGTATGAGATAGTACGTGATGGCTCGATTGGCCACCGTTTTGCTAAGAAGTTGTGTAAGCACATGCAAACTGCTGAGGCAGACTTGAGGCAGAGTTCACACAAACCTGTCCAGGCGCAACACCTCTCAATGGCATGCACAGTGCACTAGAACCCTTGCATACGATAATGTGGTACTGTTGTACTTTCCTGGCAATGCAGTAGACCATTCCATGTATTTACTGACTCTCAAGCACCCTCTTCGCACCATCACTGATGCGCTTGACCTCCTCATGCCCTTTCTTGACCACCTCCTCCATCTTCTTCTTCGCCTTTTGCAGGTCGTCCGGCAGCACATCGCGATTCAGCTCAAACTTCCTCAGCTTCTTGTTGTGTTCCTGACGCCCTTGTTGTATCAGCTTGTCTGCTCGCTCAGAAGCTTTGACAGCCGACTCGACGGCTGCGCGACGCGATTCTCCTGTTGGCGGTGGGAGCGGGACTTGGATCGTGAGTGGGTTGGAGGGTTCGGGTGTGAGAGGTGTGAGCGAGTGCGGTGAAGCGGCGATGGCGCTGGTGACGTGCTTGACGTGCTGTATAGTGTTAGAACACTTGGCGCTGTTGTAGTAGCAGCTTGACATACCGTGTCTTCCCCGCAGATGACATTGAACATTCTCCCTCTGGGCACAACCTGCGCGATATCTCCCAGTCTCACCGTCTCCTTGTTTCCTGCCGTGCCCAATTGCACTTTCAAGTTCTCCACGATTTCAGGGTTCGTCTTTCCTCCACTGCGCAACTGGCTGAGATCGTGTGTAAGCTTCTCCAGAGCCTTGAGGATCTGTGCCTCCAAGCCCGAGACATCGTAGGCTTCGTCGGTAGGTGTCAATGGGCCCGGGTTGCTGACGGGTGGTGCGGAATCGGTTCGCGCATGGGCTTTGTTCGCTTTACCGGCCTTCTTCTGCAATTGCGTGCTTATAGAGAAGCTCCGGATAGCGTGGATCGAGCATTGTGGTGTTGGGCGCAATATAGGCCTGGGTGGTGTGAGCGGGGAAGTTTGCGCAAAGCAGCGATTGAAGCTTACAGACTGCGGCTCGGCGCCTCAATTGACCTCGAAGATGTGCATAACGGGCTTCTTGAGCTAAGACGTAGTGCGGCACGTGGTATGGCGGTGCGAGACATGGTTGCTGATATATGAGGATGATGGCTCGCGGTACAGCTGTTTACGCGGGCGGAGGCACGGACAATCTTCCGCACGCGACGGGGACGTCATCGCGTTCCCGAACCATAATCACTGATCAAGGCCACCCATCCATGGATGGATTACAAGTAACTTTCGGTCCTGACTTTCATCCCCGCATTGCTGACATGCAGACTCCTGGTTCAGATCATTGCTTGTTCCAAAGTCTAATTGCAAGGCTAGATCACGGCATCTCTCTTGGAGGCATCTCAACAGGTCTGTCACCCGTCAAAGGGTCCCGATACCAGTTCTCCTCCGGGTCATCCAAGCACTCGCCTACCCTCACCAGCTTGTATCCATGCGCCCGTGCGTTGTCAATCATGAACTGTGTGTATCTATGCACGGTACCTTCGTGGGTGTCGTGCGCCAGGCCTAACCAGGCCCGGACTCCGTTACGGTTCTTGCCCTTGATCTTCTCCATGAAGTTCTGTTCCGTGTAGGTGTAATTACCTTCCCAGTCTCGGCCATCGAGATCGGCTGCAGTCTTTCAAAAGGTTAGTCCCGCTCCTCTACGTTGCTTCCTGCGGACTCACCACGTGGTAACCGAGCTCTCCCATCTCTTCCTGGCATTGAGGGCCACAGATGTTGAACGGCGGGCGCATGTAAGTTGGGAAGAAGCCCAGAATGTCATTGAGGACAATCTCTGCTTTTATCTGTTCGTCTCTGCGTTGCTGCGGAGTCATCTTATCCAAGTTCTTGTGGCCCCAGGTATGTCCCGCGATTTGGTGTCCTTCGTTGTATATTCTTCTGATAAGCGCAGACCTCTCATCGAACTTGTGAGCTATCAGTTCCCAGTACAGGTTGATCGTCCTGATATAGAACGTCGCTTTGACGCCGTTAGCCTTCAAGATATCCAGCAGATCGGCTGTCCACTCTCGGGGCCCATCATCGTACGTGAGTGCAAGTGTGTTTTCCACTTTGCAGTTGAAGATCTTTGTTCCGTAGGGGACATCTCCCAGCTTGGGCCGAGGAGTGTCTGATGTATTGAAGCCTGGAGGCCATTGCGTGCCATCGCATGCTAACCCATAGTCCCAAAGACACATATGTTTACCAGCAAAGTTTGGATGTGTCATGCGAATACCCTATTCAAGAGGATGAGTAAAGCAGAAGTGTATATTCGAGGTTTCATCTACTCACATCTTTCGAGCAGCATCGGCTACACTCAGGTTGCTGAACTCCTGGTCCGCATCTTCCATAGTTGATAGTCTCAACATTGATGAGTGGATTTATCACCGGGCATATGTTTCCCAGTGGAGTGTAGTAGAATGGATGGTAAGCTCCTAATGCACTGTTCATGACGAGTTGGATATTTGGCTGACTGATGCGGCGCTGCCCAGCTTATCTAGATTCATTGCAACTACAGCGAAGCTGTCAGCCGGTTCCGCGAGCTTCGCGCCTTGTTCGCCCCGTGTTTAGGTTCACATCCGCAGCAGCGCGACTGCTCACCGCTTGCATCCGAATCTCAGGGGCCAAATGTTCCAAAGCGCCGGTGTGGACTAAATAAACGCCCGTTAGGCCCGATTTCCGAATGTGCAGACAAAATTAGCCGGTCTTAGACTTGGGTAACGACTCCAAAAACCAGACGATCACTCATTCGGACCGATTACGAACGATAGCGCGTATTACCATTAAGTGGGCAAGAGTCGTAAGGTGCAACGAGATGGCCAGCCAAAACAACCAATAGAGCCTCTTGACGAATGCGAAATCAAGATGTCTCCGCCTCTAACGCCCGCGTTAGCGATCAGCGGTTCCAAACTTCAATCCGTACCTCTGCCAAGGTTTCTAGAACTGTGTAGTCTAAACCAGGTTGTTTCGCGGCTACCACGATGGCGTCAAACGATCTCAAGACGTCAGGCTTCCAAGAACCTTCTTCCAATCTTGATACTTCGGGTATCGCCTCCTGGTTCACCAGTGGGTCGCAAAACATGAGATCTACCTCGCCAGACTGTCGCATGTAGTTCAGCAACTGCAGGCCTGGCGAGTGTGACAGGTCCGACTGCCCGGGCTTGAAACCGACTCCGACGACGAGAAGCCTGGGGCGGTGCGTCGAACCATGTTTCTTGTGGCACTCGTCCATCATAGTTGCGAGAAGCTGGCTGGCGATGCGCGACGGCCGCGACATCATCTTCTCGTGCGCTTGTTGAAGGAGCGGAAGATTGCACGTCGACATGAAGTAGATGGGGTTGACCGGGATGCAATGACCCCCAATTCCCAATGACGGGTACATCGGCAGATACCCAAAAGGTTTGCTGGCGGCTGTGCGTGCCACTTCGAAGGGGTCGATCCCCAGTCCCTGACAAGCGTCTGACATCTCGTTGGCGTACGCAATTGCTATCGTCCTTTGGCAATTCTCGTACAATTTTGACATTTCCGCGACTTCGGGTTTGCTGACAGGAATGACAGTGTCGAAGACCGTCTCGTACAATCGTACAATGGCATCCAGCGAACCCGGGGCAATGTCGTCGAGCCCAGAAACAACCTTTGGTATTGATTTAGGCGGCGGCTCGATTCGGCCTGGGTCGATCCTCTGGTAGGTGTCAGCCAGTCCTCGTTCTTTCGGACGAAAAGATCATCTTACCTCTGGTGACATCCCCGCAAGGATGCCGCGGGATCCGGCCAGCGGCCCAAGGAGAGCTCTTGTCATGCCGACGGCGACGGTACTTTCTATGACTACTATCGATTTGCTGGTTGCGTAGCGTTGCAGCATGTCTATCGCGCTGCGGACATGTGAAGAGTCTACTTGGCCGTTCAATCCCAGGGTGGTCGGTACGCAAACGAGAAAGTGTGCCGCATCCTTCAAATCCCTCTCATCGGTGGAGAATCTGACATTGTCTCTCCGGGAGTGTTTCAATCGCAATCTTTCTATTCGAGAAGCCGAGACGTCGTATCCGATAACCTGGAATGCGGAAGAGAAGACTTCCATGAGATGTTCGCCGACATATCCCACCCCGATGATCGCAACAACGGAATCATGATCGTACTTCTCCATGGGAATTTTGTGATTCGGTGAGACTTTAAGGTCGTAGAAATTGAGATGCGCAGGATAACAAGTTCAGTAATCGCTCAGTAATCGAGAAGGCGGACATGGTTTAGGGACGAGGTTATATTTGAACTCGCTAAATTACTCCTATCTTGATACTCTACTGAACGCACAATCCCACTGAGACATGCACGTATTGCGATGGCAAAATTTCATCCGGTATTGAGACACTAGCAGCGAGTCTCGGTACGCGCCAAGTCTTAGCTTCGGTACTACCAAGTATGAAGCGGTCCGTATGTTTGGACTCACCGGTGTAACTCCGAACTAATGCGCGTGTTCAACATGAAAACTTCGCCACAAAAAAAGTGTTTTAGGAAAGCCACGCACGCAGGCACAAGACGTTACGCCGCCTGGAGGTACCTCGGTGATCAGCCCTGTCACCGTCCCTGGCGTCCCTGCGTTACACCGCCTGAAACTGCGTCGCTAGTCGACGTTCTAGAGATTATCCAAACTTTCATGGTGGAGATGCTTAGTTTGACGCTCGTACCCTGACACATTGACCCTGAATTCCAAAAAGTACATGGCGTTTGTACAAAATACTAGAATAGCATCTTTCGCTCTTGCAGCACTCGCCGTTCACCACATCACGACACGGGAATTCCTATCTTCTCCCCCATGAAGATGGATGTCCTCAATACCGCGAGCTCGGGCGCTCAGATTGCTGGCAATCTCAAGAAACGGTCGCGCTTTTTCTCCTCCAAGGTCTTGAGCAGCGCTATCGAACATCTTCCAGATGTCAATACGGATCGTCTCAGGATTGAGAAATATGTAATATGGGCCATCTTAATACCATTCAAGTAAGTGAATCAACGCCATTACTCTCCAATGCGCAAGATATGGATTGCTAACAAAGCTACCCAGCCTCTTCATAATGTACATGTTCGCAGACTGGGCAAAGTATTCCTGGGTCCTCTTTCCGAACCTTATTCTTCGAGCCGTTGTGGATATGATCGAGATCACCATGGTCATCCATGCCCTCATTCGAAAGCGATTGAACCCGCCTAAGATCACGATCCCCGCAACACCGGAGAGCTTGGTCTACCTGCTATGCTGCTACAACGAGTCGTATGAGGAGATGATGAATTCGCTGGTTTCGCTGGCTGAGCAGCAGTCGCTGGACGATCACAAGAAGGCTATTGTCGTAGTTTGCGATGGTCGTGTTAGCTGCAAGGGCATGACCAAGACGACCTCCGCACATCTCAAAGAGGATATTGTTGAGCGCCCTACGAGTACATTCATGAAGGAGGCGTACACTGCATGGGACGACGGCCCAATGGATATCGAACTCATCAAAGGTGAATTCAGAGGTCTTCCAATCATCTGCGTCATCAAGAACGAGAACCGTGGCAAACGAGATGGCATCATCCTCATTCGGACGTTTCTGAACAAGTTCAATCAGCGCGAGACGAACCCTGATTTGAAGATGATCACGCCTGAGCTTTTCGCCGAGCTCTCAGGTTTCCTCCAGGCCCAATCCATCGAGAAAGTGGACTACGCTCTTGGAATAGACGCAGACACCCGATTCGACGTCAAATGCGTTCACAGTCTGATGCAAACCGCAAGGGAAGGCGATGAAATCGTGGGAGTAACCGGCTACATTCGACCCGACCCGATTGCTTTGGGAGGCTGGACAATTTCCTATCTCTACCAGAACGCCGAGTACATGGTTGGCCAGCACCGGCGTCGCCTGCGCCAAAGTCTCACAAGTGGAAAGGTAACGTGCTTGCCTGGCTGCTGTCAACTCCTGCGAGTCTGCGAGGAGACAATGGGCGACTTCATCCTGGGCAAATTCGGATACTATCCCAAGGCTTCCGATGGTCTTTTTAGAACAGTTCGTTCCATGATGAGCGAGGACAGAGACCACGTCTGTCTCGTCATCGCACATTACGCCCATGTCCAGACGCGTGTGAACCTCAGTGCGCGAGCGTACACTACAGCACCGAATACTCCTTCAGTGTTCGTCAGTCAACGCCGTAGATGGACGCTGGGGCCGCTCACAAGCGACAGTCTCCTCCTCAGTCGCAAATCGACGGGCTGGATGGAGAGAGCTTCTGCTTTGGCTTCCTTGACGCATTGGGTGCAGAGCCCAGCGCTTCTCATCTCGAGATTCTTCCGTAAGTACCACTCTGGCTGTGATTCCTAAAATCTTCCTAACATGATAATAGGCGACCTGGACGATCGGACCATATTTTATATCGTGGCTTTCGAGTACTACCGACGCGTCTTCGACTTGATGGTCACCCTCATATCGTGCGATTCGTTCATCGATGTTGTCCAAACGGTCATTGGCTGCGTTGCCTACACCTGGTCCGCGGCCTACGTCAACGTCTGCACGCAGTTCTACACGCTGTGGAGGATGGACGATTTCCGGTGGGGCAAGACGCGCATAGCGGTTGCGGGCAAAGAAGAGAAGACGCACACTGGGTAAATCCAGACTTCATGTTTACGAAGCAAGTGCGAACAAAGAATATACCAGGCTTCCTGGAAGAAGCGGATGGGGAGATTAGAGAGGTTGGGCAGTTCTTTGTTCCTTCTGCTAAAGGGTTCTCGGCCCCTGGCTTAGTTTGCGCCCTGGCGCGTGCAGCCAATCGGGTCATAGATCGTACGTCACCCTCCGTAATGTAATCATACCAATAGACACGACTTTAGAGAAACTTTCAACATCTGCATGCGTGTTTCATGGCTTTTTCTGCTTTGCTGTACTTTTGATGCAGTCTTGTTGGCGTGACAGGTTGGTGGGAGGATCGGATGAGATCATGCTGCGGATGTGAGATCTTGGAACAACCTCTTTGTTCCTTTTGCGCAGTATGACATCTTTCTTCATTGCCAGGGCTTACATGACCGCCAGGCACGGTATCGATCGCCCCTTCATTGCCGTCCTCCGTCGTACAGTTAGTGTGCTTACACCGTTCGCTCCTTGCAGTTCGCCCAACACAGATACTACGCGCGAGGTTCCAGATGTCGCTGACTGCTCGCCCTCAGGTAGTGGAAGTCAAGTTGACCGCTATTGCAGTAGCTCATTGAATGCGCGCCCAAATGTACTACTTGAAATGAGGCTCAACAGACCTTGGCGTCGAGTCAGCATAAGGTTTTCGCATTCGTCTCAGGCAGATGAGAAGGCAGCCCTGTCAACCACAGCCACGCCTGACATCACCGCCGATCAACAACGCATCACACCAACAACACCCGGCTCCGCCTATTTGCTCCGTCGCGCAATAAGACGTCTGCGCAACCTAGACTTGGTGCGCAATATGTTTGTCAGAATTTAGAGCGGCGGCATGTCCGTCGCGATGGCAATGCGATCATGTGTTCCGTATTTCCGTGGCCAGCGCGAGAGGCTTACTGCGGCCAGCAGCCCTGAAAGCCTCGCTGTGCCCACCCAGCCCAACCGCCTTGTTGCCGGTCCCGCCACATTGGAAGGGCGGCAGAGGTTTGTATGAACGTTACATTTTGCTATAACGTCTACCCGAAAGCCGGTTCTGCCACTCTATGTAAGGCAGCAATACCCCGGGTTTCTTTCACGCCTCTTGCTGCCACTCACCCGTCTTCTCGCCCACGATCGGCCCCACTTTGTCGACGCGCTCTCACTTCATACGCGACGTGAGCGAAGTCGCCTTACATGGCTCCGCACTCAGCTTCGCTCTGATCTGAGAATTGTCAAGAAACAACAATGGCACCGCTCAGCACCATGGACATGCTGGTCATGGCGAAGCGATTCCCCGGAACGGCTACGACGCGTACTTCGCCACCAAACAGAGAGAGCATGACGACCGAGGGCGGCTTTCTCGAGGCATGGGCTCAAGGATACAATGTCGGCGCTCTGATCATCCTCATCTTGATCGTCTTCTGCAACTACCGCTCTGGCATGTGGCTTCACAAGCTTATTCTACTTGAGGTGAGTCTTGCTGCCGCCCCAAAGGCGAATGGCTTCATTTTATGTACCAATTACTAACCCACTTAGCTTGTTCTTGCCATCTGGCACGGCACCTTCATCTTCGTCGACGACCCGAAATATGGCTGGTACCTCAGCGCGACTGCAACCCTACTCTTCATATCATATTTCCTCCACAACGTCGTTTCGTGGCTCAAGATCCGACCCTTCCTACCACTCTGGGGATCTCGTTTCTTCATCATATCGCTAATCTGTGTTCAACCGTTCTGGATAGCCGAGGCGTGGTCGAACTTTGCCTACTTCAACCAGCTTGCAAACGGCTCCAACATCAACCCCCGCATGCGGCCGTTTGAGGCTCTGCTGCGCGACCCCTGGTGGATCTTTACGACATGGAAGTTGATACATGCCATCAAGAAGACCTACGCCTTCAGTCTGTGGACTCTTGTCGGTATCAACAGGAGGTTTGGCGTCATGCTGGCATGCATGCTCCTTTCCATTGTCTTCCTGCTCACCGACGTCGCTGTCAGCGCTGCGAAAGTCACAGCCAGTAGCGGCATCAACCCATACTGGCGGTTTGCCCTCGTCTTCAAGTGCGCATCCGACACCATCTTCCTCGACGACTTCAAATCTATCCTGGACGATATCGTCGCCCGCAAATTCACCTCCGGTGATGACTCTGGGCGCCGCCGTTCGATAACTGGTATCAGCCGCCCAAAGAGCTCCCGCTCAACCTCCCGCAACGACGAGTTCATCGAATGCAGTAATCTCGAGCGACCCGAAATGCCACCGCCGCACGGCAGTCAGACCAAGATGACGACACGGTCGAAATATCGCTCGGCTTTCTCTAAGAACCACAACATGCCAGAAGTCCCGGCCATTCATATACATCATGCTGAGGCCGACCAGCCAAGGAGCCCAAGTCAGGATAGCTGTGATAGTCAAGGTCCTGTACTGCCCAGGCCGGCGCATACTGTCTACCGCAACCCGGAGCTGCGGGCGAGCGAAAGCGATGGTAGCTTGCTTATCGGTAGACTCGTATGATGAGTTCGAGGCCGGCAGGACAGGAAAACACATACAATGGGCGTTCGTACGAACCTCATCATACCTCTCGAAAGCGAACGAGGTGTCGCATCACCCACCGACCCAGTCAGGCATGCTCTTAAACATGTCGAAGTTCTTGACAGCTTTAGATCTTCGAGCACTTGTATACATGATGCACTTCCTATTTTTGGAGCGAATGATGGCACAAAGTAAGTCTCAGTCAACCTTCTCGCAACACGAACACAGCTAACACCTTCCAGTAAAAGCACATTACACAGCACACCTGCAGGTGCAGCACTGACTAGGTGGCGCGCTGGGCGCGATGATGAATGATGCCCGTGGAAACGGCGGCAAAAGCAATAGATAGACGAGAGATGGAAGAGACATGGCGTTCTGAAGCGATGATTTGCATGATACCCTTGCATGATTACATAGACACACCACAACGGTAATCTCTTAATATTTATTCCTTAATCATATTTATACAGCCTCTTCTTCTCCTTTCGTAAACTTGCCTGGAGGTATTCCGCTTACACCCATGATCGGTACAAACACATTCGGTACTTAATGATTGGTCTTACATGAGCCTAGCGGTGGCTTGCTGCTGTGGTAGGGCAAAATCGGGGAATACAAACACCTACTTCAGCTTTTTATATGCTCACCGGAGGGAATGGAAACCCTCCGCGGGTGGCTTGGCACATCGGAACGGATGCCAAAACTTCCTCGGGGGGTTTGCCAAAGGAACCCGCACGCCATTTTGCTTGGAAGGGGTTTTTCTAGGCACGAACGCGTGTTGCCGCGGAGCCCAATGCTTGGGGCGTTATACAAGGCCGCTTAATGCTGCGTGGACGAAAAGAAAGAGATGTAACGCGCGGAGCAACGACCACATAAAGATAATCATGGTGCTTTTGCCACCTTTCTTAACACATTTGCTTCAATCTTCTAGAACAGACGTTGTCTTTACCAGCCCGCTGTAACAAGACGACATAGTAAATCTACCAACCATGCCGTCGTCAACAGCCCCCTCCAGCACTCCAACCACGCCAACATGCATCACCGCCATCCCCGACTCAAACGGCCACGTCCCGCCCCACGCCTGCAACGCGCTCTACCAATACAACCCCTCCCTCGCCGCCGCTATATCCTTCACCCTCCTTTTTGGCCTTCTCACAGTCGCGCACATCGGTCTCGCAGTCCTCCACCGCAAACGGTTCTGCTGGGTGCTCATCACCGGCGCAATCTGGGAGTTCGTCTCCTTCATCCTACGCGCGCTCGGGACACGCGACCAGCAAAACGAAGCGTTGGTTATCTTGTCTACACTGCTCTTCCTGCTAGCGCCGCTGTGGATCAATGCTTTCGTGTATATGACTGCGGGCCGGCTGGTGTATTTCTTGCACCCGCGGAAGAAGCTATGGCGTATTGAAGCGGTCAAGATAGGGCGCTGGTTCGTGGGGCTTGATATCTTCAGCTTCATTGTTCAGGCTGCGGGTGGAGTGATGATGAATCCGCAGGCTGGTGCTAAGACCAATGGGTACGGGAAGAACGTGTATATGGTCGGTGTGGGTGTGCAGCAGGTTTTCATTCTGATGTTTTTGGCGTTGATCGTGAGGTTCCATTTGGATATGCTGAGGGTGGAGCGCCAAGGTCGAGAGGATACGGAAAGTGCCCGAAGGGCAGGTACGGTGCGTTGGAAGTTGCTGACGTATACGCTGTATGCTGTCCTTGTGCTCATCACGACGCGTATCATCTTCCGGTTGATCGAGTTCTCAGCTGGAGTCAAAGGTGCGACGAACGTTCTTGTGGGCACGGAAGGGTATGTGTTGGGACTGGATGCCGTACCGATGGTGCTGGCGCTCGTATTGCTGGCAGCCGTACATCCTGGTAGCATTTTGAAAGGATCTGGGAGTGAGTTTCCGTCGCGCAAAGAGAGGAAGGCGGCGAAGAAAGCAAGAAAAGCTGAGAAAGAGTCGCGTAAGACTGATAACTACCTGGTGGCAGAAAACATCCGTATGGATGGCGTGACAAGTCACGCATGAAAGTACCTTGGGTGTATATAGGCTTTCTCAGTCGAATCGGAAATGGTACCATGTTTCAAAGCCATCACATCATGTACCAAAGATGATATAACAGCTTCAAGTGCTCTTATCTTCTGTTCAAAAGCGGAAAAGCCGCTTGACATCAGAAGCGTCGCGTGGGTATATATATCTACTCCATCGCTTCCACCGGGCTCACTTCCCTTTCCTCAACCCCGATTTTCGTGTTTTCAAAAATGACAGGAATCCCTTCGATGTGTGCGAGTTTGACTCGCGACCTCGATGTCTTCAAAACTCATGGTCAACAACCCCATGTTTCGAGACTCAACAAGACCTCGGGTGCTTCTCGTGACATTTTTGTACGCGCAACTGTCAAAATGACTTCTTTGTAAATGCATGTGTACTGCAGCGCGACAGTACCAAAACTTAGATACAGCGTTCCCATGACGTGGTTGGGCAAGAGTGTATAAATACTGTCCCTTCCACCTTTCTAGGACATCCATCTTTCTTCCTATAACGTCGAAAGTAGCACTTTCAAAAAGTTACGCAGTAATGACATGTGCGAGAGCCTTGCCTTCTCTTTCAAACTGCCCAAAATCGAATTCTACAACAAAATGGACTCGCCGGGTCCGTCTTTGGCACGAGACAACGTACCGGCGCGAAAAACCGGCCGCGATGGAAGTGGGGGCTCAGAAAATGCCATGAGATGGGTACGGATTTGAATGTGCGACATAGTTTCAAAGATTCCAGCCAGGTTTGCGATGTAAAGCCCCGTTCAAAAGGGTGCTGAGTGAACTTTGTGGTTCGGATGAGAGCTGGTCGGCTGCTCTCGAGTTGTTATCAACACTCCTGGCAGCAACTCCGCATCTCAGCATATGCGTAATCGGCAGCCTCAACGACCTCGCATTTGGCGCAGATGCGCAGTGGTGCGATGCTTTCCTGCGTGTGCTGTTCACGCACCAAAAGTCATCAGCGGGCGTCTTCAGGATTCTTCTCACCACTACCGGGCAATCACGGGTGCTGCAGGATCATGTGAAGATCTCGGATCGAGTGTTCACTCAGACGGAAGCGCGGGAAGTAAGTCGGGTGGGGCTTTGGTACACGAGTCCAGAAAATTGAGGTGGTTGGACGCGTGGTGTTCGCGACGGAAGGTTCACTGGCGCGTTCTTGTGCCTCTGCAATAAAAGCTTGGCACCGATGGAACATGACGTCATTTCCATGGTTCAAATTTCCGTCATGTACCACATTTTGTGATCATCGTGAATGGTCGTTTCTATATTCCCAATGTTCGACATGGATGTATGAGCTAACTACATCTATCTGTTGATGGGCTCGCGATATGTCATCCAGATGTCTAAATCCATTATCTGCTCGTAGACTCACTACTTCTGTCGCTGTACCTTGTTTGAAGCCCTGCTACATCCTTCCGTTATCGACCACGCGCAACATGGCCTCTGATTCAACGAATCAAAAGGCATCACGTCTTTACGATAGTAAACCTGCCTTCATCTACGGTACTGCTTGGAAGAAAGATCAAACGAAGAGGCTAGTCAAGGAAGCTCTCGCTCAAGGCTTCCGTCGCGTCGACACAGCTGCGCAACCACGACATTACCAGGAACCTTTGGTTGGTGAAGCGCTTCGTGAGGCGTTCGCTGAGGGCACACTTGAACGCAAACAACTATACGTAGGTTCAACGGAGACCTGGTCTAGTCAACCTTGGAATGCTTATGCATCACAGTTACAAACAAAGTATACCACGCCTGCCGGCCAAGACCTAACCAACATGCCCTACGACCCTGAAGCGCCGCTGGACACCCAAATGCACACATCCGTCGCATCATCATTGAGAAACCTACGATACAACGAGTCAGATGATGAATCATACGTTGACTGTTTACTTCTGCACTCTCCACTACCTACCATTGACCAAACACTGCAAGCCTGGAAACTACTAGAGTCTTATGTGCCCGACAAGATCCGCTCCCTCGGCATCTCAAACGTCAGCCTCCCCATTCTCCAAGCCATCCACGAGAACGCCACAATAAAGCCGTCGGTCGTTCAGAATCGCTTCTACCCTCAGACGCGCTACGATGTACCGTTACGCGCCTTCTGCCGAGAACACGACATCATGTACCAGTCCTTCTGGACTTTGACCGGCAATCCTTCTCTAATCAGATCCGAGCCGGTTACTGCGTTAGCTCAAGTAGCAGGTGTCGGACTGCCTGTTGCGCTTTACGCTCTGGTCATGGATCAAGGAATTGTGGTGCTCAATGGAACTACTTGAGTGATCATATGCGGGCGGATCTGGAGGGTGTTGACAAGGTGCGTGACTGGGCGCTGTCACAACCTGACAAGTTCAAGCCTATTAGCGAGGCTTTCAAGTCACTGCTCGCATGATAGGAAGTATTGTAACGAATTGGAGCGCTCTATACGTGCAATGACTGTCATCCAAGAGAAAAGTTACCTCGAGTCGTCAAACGTATGTCGCGCAGTACTCGGTCTCAACAAGGCGGTCTGAGCCATCATGTTGACCGCTCTATATGGTGCTCAACAAAAGGCACCAACTCTCCTCCTCCGAATCGCCCTGGAGAGTTGTCGCAGAAGAGACACGTGACTCGAGACTTAGTTGCCTAGACGATGCAAACAGCTCCCAGCTCGGTACGCACTGACCCCCACTGACGACTTTGGTCAAACAAACGGTCGTTGAGCTTTCGTCCACCTTTGCCGCACACCAGAACCTCTGACTACTGACAATTGCCGTGACGAAGGAGATTGAGCCTACTAAGCAAGCAGAACACTTCTACTCGACAAGCACAAAAAGTATGCTCAGCATATCGACTCCACGGCGCAACGCCGATGATGATTCCAGTCATGCATACATGCTCTCCGCTTTGGAGAAACTGTAGCGGCTGGTATCATCATGAATTTGAACCTAACGAGATGAACTAGTACCAAAGCTTCAGAAGCAAAGATGGCAGCCACCAAGCCACGCAACGAGGTGGAACTTCGAATGTACCCGAAAGGAGTCTTCTTCCAGTCGTAAGATACACGTCATCACATCCATCAGGAAGGGAACTAACATACAACAGGTTCTTGAGACTCGTATGTGACGACGCCAGCCCAGGCTGGTGCTCAGAGCTCACCTCGAAGATGGTGCACCAGTTACCTCGGGAACTCCGCGACATCATCTACACGTACATCCTCGAGAGCCGGTGCATCAACCGTCAGCATCAAGTGCTCATGGTCAACAGTCCTGCGGACTGGAATCTTGCAGAGTTCACTAGCAACGACAAGGAATTCCCTGTCAGGAGATGCACCATCAAAGGCGTTGAGATTCCACATTTCGCAGTATACGAACACGTCCACGAGACCTACCGAATTGAGTTAGCAGAGACTCTCTACCGTACCAAACTTCTACGGGTGGCAAGCATGTATGAGCTCAAGTTCATACTGAACTACGACGTTCTTTTGACTAGCTGTGATCCGAAGGAGCATATCCGCCACATTCAAATCGAGATTAAATTCGACTGCGGCACCAAGACTCAAGCTCAATACGCCAAGCAACTTGAACCCTTGTGGTACCTCCGTCATATCAAACACCTCGAGGGACTGAAAGTCGGATTTCTCGTCCACTTCATATACGATGACGTCATTCCGCTTCTGGAGGAAGCCACAGCACCGTTGGTTCAGCATTTGGTATCGGAAGGTGCGAGAGTGGGTTGGTACAAGAAGGGAAGGGGTAACAATGCACCAAGCAAACTTGGAAATGGCACCGCATAATGCAGCTGGGAACCTATGATTCACCTTTCCGCGTCAAAGTAGGAAGAGATTGAACACCATAGAGCCTACATCAACGTCAACTCAGCTATTTTGCATGTTTGTATCTTGATGTAGTCTGCAAATCTGCGTAGGGCTTTGCGTGTATAAGGTATTTCTTAGCATGAATGCGGCACTTGATCGATAGCTAGAAGGCAACTAGTCGTATACTCAGACCCCTCCGCCCCACCCCAACACAACATACACTATCAGACCCAATACTGCATCCCACCCCAGAGCTTTCACTGCGTATCCGCCGTTTACTAAAGATCCCACGACGCTGCCAGGCGTGAGGTCCTTCCTCATCATCGCCACATTCGCAACCGCAAATCCACCAGACACAGTAATACATTTGACAACATCCGCATCCCTCAAGCTCATAGCCGAAAAGTGAGGAAGTAACAAAACGGCGCGAGTAACAAGAAGTAGACCGCTGAAGACTGAGTTGGATCGTAGAGCTGGAAGTGCGAGTAGAGCGGCGTTGAGAAGAATGTTCGGGATTTGCAATGTGGCTATAGGCTTGCGACGTTTGGGCGTAGCATCGGGTTTAGGTGCTGCTTTTGCGACTGCGATATCCGGAGATGAAAGATGGAGTTGGATCAGGAACAGCGAAACTGTGAAGGAGATGGGTAGGATCTGGCCGAGCAAGATGTAGGTGCGCACCATCGACATATCGTATCTGCGCGATCTCGCTATGTATGCGTTAGTACCCTCCCACGCGTGTGTATCGAACATTACCTACCCTTTTGCGCCATATAGATATTCCAAAACCACGTCGCCAGAATCGCTGCCTGCGTCCACACCGCGTTCGGCGCATCTTTGACCAGATCCTGCGCGAAATCTTGGAATAAAGTCGACTCCAGCATCCATCTCTTCACCTGATCGGCACTGACATTACTAAAGCTTCTGCTCTTATCTCCGCTCCATTCCAGGTAGTGCGTGATCAGAAACATGAGCATGTTGTAGGATAGCGTCGCGAAGCTGATCGAAGCGAGGAACGCGTAGATCTTGATGTGGCGCGCTCGCGCTGCCTTTGCTGCATTGAGCTTCTCATCTTTTGACGGGCTAGAAGTGTTGAATATGGCTGTGTATTGAGCGTAGAGCGAGTAGCTGATCTTAATGGTCGCGTAAAGTGCCGCGACAATGTAGGAGAGGAAAATGGTGGTGCCGATGTAGCTGTTTGGTGGTGTGGCATAATAGACCAACGCGTCGTACCCAGGGATTTCCATCTTGCGTGTTTATGCTGGAGAGGTATTACTGTTGTAAGCTTAACATCTGAGCGATTAATGGGCGACGTATATATCATCGCGGCCAGACGCGAGGTTTCAAAAGTGTGCGATGATGCCTGACGTCATGACACAGTTGGTGTCTGAGAAATCGGGCGACGCGACACTTCGGCGTCTTTCTCCTCCGTCAACCCACACGCACGACATCACAAAATGCAGTTGCAGGCGTTCATCTTCGCGCGCTGTCCAGGAATCATTGCTACAGCCATCTCTCGCGTGGCCTAATGGATGCGCCGGGCCGCCCCTCAAAATCTAGGATGCCTGAATAGTTCGGGTAGCCGGGGAGGCAGCTACAACGCAGCACAAACTACTAAACCAATGATTCCACGCATCATGTAGCCATCCAGGTGTGGGATACGACTCATTCTGCGAGCTTTGACACTCTGGAATGGTCGAATAAAACAAGTACTACCTGGGTAGCTATAAGGTACTTACCAAAAGAGAAGGGCTCACCTATGGGAACAACGTCAAACGAGGTACAGGGCTCTCAACACCATAGTCCGGACCCTTTGATGGTACGGCCCCCGCAGTTTGTGACTCATGAGCTCGAAGTTTGGCACGACCATTGGGGGCCTATCATACCTCAGTGGTAGGAACCTCCCCACCCAAGGTTGTAACAGGCAGCAGCCGGCCGGTCAAGTATATCAGGAACGTGCGCGCTGTTTCTTGACAGACACCAACAACTTTTCCTCTCATCCCATCAATCCTCGAACAAGAACAGCAACGATGCGCCACGTGTGCGGTTGTTACATCTCCCATCCCGGAACGCGGGGGCGAACATACCTCCCCCAAATTAAGGTGGACGCGCACACGACGATTATCTCCACGGCCGCCCGCACCACCTTGACGCAGACATTCGTGAACCGGTCCAAGGAGCCATTGGATGAGATCCGATACGCCTTTCCGTTGTTCGATGGCGTCAGCGTTGTCGAGTTCTTCTGCCAGATCGGCGAGCGTACTATCTACGGCCTAGTCAAGGAGAAGAACGAAGCCAAGAAGACCTACGAAAGGGCCAAGGAGAGAGGCGAGGCCGCAGCGCTGCTTGAACAACTAGATGAGGCGGCGGATGTCTTCTCAACTGCTATCAGCAACATTCCAGGAGGCGCATCTGTGCATGTGTCCATCAAATATATCCAAGAGCTGAAGCACGATGCTGAAGTCGATGGAATTCGTCTTACTATCCCTGCGTCCATCTCGCCTCGTTACGGATCCTATCCCGGAAAGCTCCAAGAGACATCGGCCGAGATTGATTCGAAGGGCATCTCTATTACCGTGGATGTCAAGATGGCAGAAGGCATTCCTATCAAGAAGGTCATCTCGCCATCACATCCCATCGAAGTAACGCTTGGGTCGCTCTCAACAAGTACCATCGATGAGGACGCTTTGCTCTCGCAAGGTTCAGCAACGCTTTCCCTAGGTACCACAGGACTAGACAAGGACTTCGTGTTACAGGTGGTTGCAAAAGACGTCGGCGTACCTCAGGCGATCCTAGAGACACACCCGAAGCTCTCCAATCAACGAGCATTGATGACCACACTGGTACCGAAGTTCAACCTCAAGTCGCAAAAGCCCGAGATCATCTTCATTGCGGATCGATCGGGTAGCATGGGCGGTCAGATCCCCACGCTGGTGTCGGCACTCAAGGTCTTCTTGAAATCGATCCCTATCGGCTGCATGTTCAACATCTGTTCATTCGGTAGCAGCCACTCCTTTCTTTGGAAACAGAGTCAGTTGTATGGCCAAGATACACTGGAGGAGGCCATTCGACATGTAGAAGCGTTCGGGGCCGATTTTGGCGGGACCGAGACACTCACAGCGGTCAAGGCCTGTTTCGAAGCTCGCAACACCGAACTTCCTACAGAGCTCATGCTACTTACCGATGGCGACATTTGGGCTCAAGACCAGCTGTTTGACTACGTCTCCAAGAACACGAAAAATGGCAACGTCCGTGTCTTCCCCATCGGTATAGGTGGAGGTGTGTCTAGTGCGCTCATTGAAGGCGTCGCGAGGGCCGGAAGAGGCTTCGCTCAGATGGTTGCAAATAATGAAAAGCTCGATAGCAAGATTGTTCGCATGCTGAAGGGTGCACTCACCCCTCATATCCAGGACTACCGTCTCGAAGTCAAATACGAAGATGACAGCGTCGAGTCTGTTGCCGACAACCTTCGTATTAACCTTAACCTGGACAACGATGACGACGAAGAGCAAACGAAAGCTCCAGACGCCGACGCAAAGCCCATCTCGCTCTACAATCCTGACGTAGTAGAAGAGCATCCCAAGGACGGCGAGTCAAAGGACATCTTCGCTGGTCTACCGGAGCTAAAGCGCCCAACGCTTCTGCAGACACCCCACGAGATACCAGCGCTCTTCCCATTCAACCGTACCTGTGTCTATCTCCTCATGTCTCCAGAGTCATCACATTTGCAACCAAAGAGTGTTGTTCTCAAGGGCACCTCACCCCAAGGCCCGTTGGAGCTAGAGATTCCAGTAGAAGTACGCAAAGAGGCCGACAAGATGATTCACCAGCTTGCTGCCCGCAAAGCAACACAGGAGCTCGAAGAGGGTCATGGATGGCTATCTGAAGCTACCGTTGGCGATACTGACGTCCTGTTCCAAATGAAGTATAGCTCTCAGTATCCGTTGCTTCAGAGACGCGAGGCTGTCCGTCTTGGAGTGGAGTTTCAGGTCGGCGGCAAGCACTGTTCATTTGTAGCCGTAGAGTCTAACGAGACCGAAATCGCCGAAAAACGTCAAAAAGCTCTGGAATCGACAGTGAAACGGACTGATCTAGCGGATGACGATGACTGGGAGGTCCTGGAGCATGGCCAAGCATGCAGATCACCGGTAGCCGCTTCTTGTGGTGGCGATACACGATTTGCCAGTGGACCTGCATCTGCGTCGGCGAGGTCTGGATCCTTCGCTATGTTCCGTGGAGGCTACGGTAGCGGTCCCTTTGGTCGTACTGGCGGCGGGCGAGGCGGGCGAGGCGGCGGAGGCGGGCAAGACGGGCACTTCCGAGCTAGAAAGATGGCTGCTGGCCCTACACTATTTGGTATGAATAGCGCAGTAGATGACGCCGGCTCAGACGAAGACATGGGCTTTGGATGTTTCGAGAAAGCCAGTGCAGCACCCACGTCTCCTCCTGGCCACTCGTCAGCGTTGCGCACGTTATCCCCCGCGCAAGTATCACAATCAACTGGTCGGTCGGGTTCGAAACGGTCGAGTCGGTCGGCTATGGGTCCCTCCTTCTCTCCGCCACAAAGGCAGAGGGTACAGGAAGAGACCGGCACCCTCCTCCAGCGCCTCATCGCACGGCAGTCCTTTGAAGGGTCATGGGAAGCTATCGATAAGCTTCCGTTTGATGAGATGATGCTCGACCGCGACACCGCTAGCCTAGCTATCGCTTACATTAACGAGCAGAACTCCGAGCAGCTTCTGGCTACTGCGATCGTAGTTCTGTTTCTGGAGAAGAAGATGCAGGACGAGGAGGAAACTTGGGAATTGGTTGTTGAAAAGGCGCGCGCTTGGCTTGGAAGCAAGGTGGCTGAGGATGTGCTTGCTCGGGTGTGGCAGTTGGCTGAGGGTGTTGTTGCGAAGACTTCAACAACACCTCAGAGCACACACAAACGTTGGGTTGACTAAATTGTGAGATCTCATCGTTATGTAAGCCGCAGACCTGTTTAGTTTCTTGTTATACAAAGTAAGTCCTTTAAGGCAACGTGCTATCGCTCTGGCTGTCAGCACTGTAGCTAAGCTTACAACAGAAGCATGCTCCATCGATTTCATTCCATCTGATCCGCTACTACATGTTAATTTATCGATGTCTCCTCTCGCTCTTTGTGAACCATCAACGTAGAGCTAGACATCATGTCTCGTGACCCATTCTCTGTATACGCCTCATAGCGTCTTCGCAGCTTTGCATTCCATTCTTCCCCCAATATGTTGGCCCATCTCTCTGGTATTACGGGCACCGCTAGCGCGATAAGATACATCCCAATGCGCGCGAAGTAGTTGTCACGTAGTTCTCGGTAAGTCGCTGCGCAGTGCTCCATGTTCAGTGCGAGAACGATGAGGGGAATGGAGACGCTGAGAGAAATGCCGACTGTGAGGATGCATTAGCGCCATGATGAAAACGCCGACAGGGAAAAGCCACTTACATAATAGGCCGGTGACAATACCAAGCGGCCAGTTGGTCTCTCCAGTGATATTGTCCTTGGGGAAAGCGGCAATGCCGATCGCAAAAAAGGATGACATGAAGGACAAAGGAAGAAATACTATGGTCACGATTGTGAATACCAAGATCGTCTGTACATTGTAAGCTGGGTAGAACGAGACAAGATGAGGATTTCCTACATTTCCTTGTTTACTCGCCGCAACTGTGGTTTCGCGAGCTTCTCGTGCTTCCCAGGCATTCGCAGCCTTCTGTTTGAGATCCATCAAAGTATTGATCTGCTGTGAATTAGTTCTGATCCGCTCTACGCAATGTCCGCCATACCTTCTCTTGTATCGTGCGGCTGTGACCTTCAAGCTTCTTGAAGTCATCTATGTCGGCTTTGATGAGATCCTCTGCAGCTGAAGAACCCAAGAAGGTGAACCCTTCCGCCTTCCTTCGCTGTTCGATGACCGATCGTTGTATGTCTAGTACTGAGAGAATGATGTTGATCTCATCGAGGATGTCCTTTATCTCAACCAAGAGCTTCACTTCCTCGCGGATGTCGAGAAGATCGACGAGAAGTTTATTCTTTCTTTCTTCGTAGTACTTATTGGTTCCTTTGAGCTGCATAAGATGTGTAGATCCGCGTTGGAAGGATCGAAAGAGCCGACTCTCCTTGTCGTCCTTCGAAAGTCAGCCATAGTAAGCAGAGCACTACTCTCAAAACCTACTATCGTTCCAACACTCTCTTCGAACATCTGGAAAAAGCGGAGCGGCTCCGCGTCCAGCAGTCTATCAAAGACGCTGCAGCAGGTCTCCAAGATGCGTGAAGTGAGGTCTTCCGGTTTACGGATGGGATATCGTTTTCGATGCGTCGGATCTAAGACTAGTAGTCTAAGATCGTCCATGACGCGGTGCGCATGCTGGCCGGTTCCTGTTCTGCTTGGGAAGCAAGATATAACATAGTGGTCCTGGGGTTCTTCATCCAGTTTATTTCCGTTGTTCATATCAATCTGCTCACGGTTCGTCAGAGTGCCAGATGACTTGTCTTGAGCTTTGTTCGGAGATAGTTTCTGATGAGTGGACCAAAGCCAGAGTTGATCCACCATAAGAATATTGTGCCGAGCCTCGGCTTTCGTGTGCTCTGCCCATCGAGACACTACCTGGTCCATGTCACGCTCTTTCGTGTTGTCAAGCATATGGTAGTAGTACTGGTCCAACGTCCTGCACCATTAGCATATAGACTCAAGAAAATGAGTAGCAACTTACCGTCGGATATGCAGAGCTGGAGGGTCGTGTAGGTATGCGCTGACCAATGCCTTTTCTTCTTCTTCCAAATCATCAGGATCGTCCGCGTCATAGGTGTCTGAAAAGTCGGAGTCATAATCGTCGGAGGATGGTTTCGAGGGCAGACTGTGTCTGACAGGTACTTGTAGAAGTTCGGGTTCTTTTGACGATAGTTTGTGCGACATATTGCGCAGCGCTTCCATTGTCACTGATCCCGGTATGTTCGCATCGGTGGTATTTTGCAGTGAGTGCTCTTGGTCGACCTCATGAACATATTCCGTACGTCTTTCGTGTCGCATGTTGGCTTCATAGCTCAAGAAAGGGATCTAAGCACGTCAGGACCATTCATCGAAAAGCTATGATGCGAAGCATACAAAGATTGAATGATGGTCACTCATTCCGATGTGAGGTGTTATGGCTCGCTGTATCATTCAGTAAACGTGGGAACAGCTACACACGTAACGCACGTTGCGCAAAGATCCTGTAACAGATCTCCTCGTTTCTTGCCATATTGCAGGATGTAGGCCTAGCTTCGAAAACAGATCCTGACCTGAGTCAGCGCAAGAAATCGGAATTGGCACGCTACATACCTCGACCCAAATCATCTGCGACATGTCAGCGATATGTGAGAGGATTTCAGATGGGCTGTGAACCTACGTTGTTTTCTGGAACATGCACCCAAGTACAGATTGGTACTTTCGCGGCAACCTCTTTGGGTCTCACCTGCCCAAGGATATCCTTCAAAGAGGTGGTTCCGTACAGGAGCGCTTCGACAGAAATGTTCACACTCCAATGTTTGTCGCTAGATCTTGACACATACACTTCCGTGACCGTGATTTGATAATTCCTGCAGGCTAATTTACCCTCTTTCGAAGTGGGTGATCGACCGTTACCGATCCTCTGGGCACTGGGACGATGATCTGGTCCTTTCACCACGCGACTGCGCAACATTTTCGCTATGTGCCTACGAGACTTATGTCTCTCGGCAAGGGCTTTTGGTGTTCGCTTGTGTGTGTTTTCCACTGCAATGTCTGCGTCATGGTGCAACAAGGCTCGGATGATCGTCTCGTTTCCGTTGCGGACTGCGTGATGAAGTGGCGTATTCAGCTGGCTATCACGCACGTTGACATCCAGCCCGTCGACATTGAGAAGGCTGTGAACAAGCTTTTCGTGATTGAGTCGTACGGCGATCTGAAGTGGCGTTTGGTGCCTATATGACATGATCAGTCATTACTCAAAGTGGACCTCATGAAGTGCGCCTGGAACACTAATATGTCCCAGAGAACATATCTTGTAGCACGGTACAAGATACACTACTTCGACTTGAAACTTCTAGAAGCTAAGAAAGACTTGCGTACTTACAGCCTGTCACGTAGATTGGGGCTGACACCTTCTTTAAGTAGGGCGTCTACTTCCCTTGGGTTGTTATCGATAGATGCTCGCAGAAGACCGAACAATTGAACATTGGCCTTCATTAGCATCGTCAATCGCAGGAAGTCCACGTCGTCAGAAGCGGCGAATTTCAGCACGTTTGCAGCATCCCGGGAGAATATCAAGGTACGGGTCGAAATGCCTAGAAGTTCGCTAATTGACCCCTGGCCAGTCCCTTGATCATCTCCTCGGGCGTGAATCTGGGTTATTGGAAACCCGATCGCAATGTTCTTGATGCCCGATGGGCTCTGATTCCCACGTGGGAGACCTCTAGACACGTCTTGTTGCCCTTGTCGTGAAGAGACTAAGCTGATCTTAGCCTTCTCGCGCATCTGGCTCAAGGAAGCACTGCTAAGGAGTTCATTGAGAACCTTTCCGCTGGCCTTCACTCTATGGATCTTAGCAAACGATTGAGTACATTTCTCAGGATTAGAAAGTGAACAAGAGAAGAAAAACAACCCCGCGGTGTGGGCTAAGACATTCGAGGCTAAAGCATGGCCAGATGAAAGTGATGCAAGCGCGTGCAGTATGATCAAGCAGCCGAATGAGTGACCAAGAAACACAATTGGTGCTTGACGATGTTCTCGCAGTTGACGTAGACGCTCATGGAGCTGCTGCGCTGCAGCCTCGAAATCAGGTACGGTAGAGAGCATCGAAGACAAGTCAAAGCCGACAGTGATAACCCGGCTGCCAGGTACCCGTTTTCGCAGCATGTTCTCATCCTGTATCCAGCTCACGGGTCGAGGCTTGACGCTCTCAAAAGGGACGCGGTTTTGGGTGTTCGTGAAAATGGTCGGCAAAACTTGATGATGCATTTTTCCAATATCTGTCCTTGCACGGCGGATCGGCTGCGTTGGGGTGTTATTAGGGCTTTCCATGTGAGGTTGGGCTTGACGTCGGAAAGCGTCTAGGTCAAGGTCGGGGTCCGTAGACGTGTCGCACAAGCCGGAGTTGTATAAATAGACTACCACAACATCGACGAGGTGCCCGGTCTCTGGCCCAGGCGAACATCGTGAACGCATCTTCCATCCACCTTTCGGGCCCGCGTCGATGCGGCTCCACGGCTGTGATGTTGGTAGGATCTTTGGCTTTGCGAATGCGTTCAAGTTTGGCTGACTGTTCAATTCCTGCACGGAGATATTACTAAAGCTATGTCGCCGTAGGCGAATAGCGGGCCTCAGTGTATTTTCGAGACTATTCACTGGCGTAGAATGTGCGTCTTGTCCTAATGGGAGTGCTTTCTTCAACGATGGTTTCTCGATGAATCCTGCAGACGCACTCGATTCGTCTGGTTGATGAACAACGATTTGGGGCACCGTGTGGTCCGCCAGAAGCTCATCATCGACGCCACGTTCCAGTTTTTCATCTTCTTCGCTTGCAGAGGCGCCGCAGGTTGAGTCTAGTTCTTTCGGGCGAAAGAAATCGACCTGAGAGATTGGGTTGACTCTGTATCTCTCTTCCCAATCATTGAGAACCTCCCTCGCAGATATTCCTGTCCCCGGGCTAGTTTCGTGGTACAAATGTTCGAGGTCGATGCGTGGTCTTCCCGGCGTGTTGAGCTCATCGTGCGATGTGACTATGATGTCGGGGAATTCGCCAGTCTCCTCTGATCCTCGGCGGGCTGTAGTCTCATTAGCCCCGTTGCAACATGGATGGACGCAATTTACTGGGTAATATTGCGCTATCTGAGCAACCCTTACCTGGATTGTACTCCATGCTGACAGACATGTAGAGTGTACACAGCTCGAATCGTTGGAACGCGAAGCATTCTGCTAATACTCCCCGTGTCGTGCCGCTGCATGGAGAACAATTGGGGGCTGTTTTCCTGTTGCGTTACTGGACGACTGGCGCCACAATCAAGCAGGATAGAGTGCGATCGGCGATCGGCGGGGAAAATCAGGTTATGAGAATGCCGAAGGGAAGTCTCGCAGTATGAGACCAATGCACATGATGGGGAATGAGAGATGATCTGGACCTCAAGGTGTTCAGCGTTGAAGCCAAAGGGTGTCGAGGTGGGGTGGTGGGATGCGCTCGCCGGGCGGTTCCGACGCCGGAACTCTTCATTCCGACGCTTCGGGCCGCACCTTTGGTTGCAGAAGCGCCGCCTCCTCATCACCACCATCGCAATCCACAACTACTAGAACAAGGATCGACTGCCATAATGATGTCATGTACCCGTCTGGAAAGCTTCCCGGACAGGGCACTGTCTGCACCTACTGCAAAACTCCGAGACGCAGACGTACGCGCCACCTTACCTTCACTCCTATCAGTACACCTTCCTCTCCTTGACGCTAATACCAACGCCCTTCATCGTACACTGAAACCAACCGCCAATCTTCGGCTCTCCCGTCATCTCAACATCACATTCGATGACCAACCGAGCCAGTGTCTTGACAACAAAGAACCTTGCAAGATGCTGTCCAGGGCAACTTCTCCCTCCACCCCCGAATCCCATCCACATACTGTCCATTCTGCCAATCTCCCTCATCTTATCCTCGCTACCACCAGACAGCCATCTATCCGGGTTAAACTCATTGGGACTTGCGAAGACCTCAGGATCGAAGTGTGAAGCCCAGAGATTCGTTCCAACCGTAGTACCAGGTGGAAGGTAGGTATCGCATAGTGTAGCTCCTGAAGCAGGTACAAGGCGAGGAATGTACCATCCGAGCGTCGGCCAGATCCTCATGCTTTCTTTCACGACGGCCAGGAACAGCGGTACCTTCTGGATAATCTCCGAGTATTTGGTATCCTTTGTGATACCCTGGCTTTCCATATCTTTGCGTAAGCGGCCGAGGAGGGTCGGCGACTTGTACGTATGGTAAATGACCGAAGAGAGTGTGAACATGAGCGTATCGTGTCCGGCGCCGAAATTGGTAAGTGCGATTGAGAGAACCCACGAAGGAGGGAAACGCGCCTCTTTGTCGTGATGAAGGCGCATCAAAGTAGCCAGCATATCCGTCTCTTCAATGCCGTCTCCCTGTTGCTCCAATGGCTTAACATCTGTCCCTTGATCGTGAAAGAGACCTGGTCGGTCCCCAGGAAACTTGACGCCCCTCGTACTCTCCAGTGCTTTCAATCTCTGCATGATGGTCGGAGCAGAGAAGCTGAAGACGGGCCAAACCTTCGGTAGTCGAACACCTAGCAGTATGGACGCGGGTAGAACGAGTAACATGCCGACTTTCGGAATCGCATGCATCAACTTTACGAGCCCTGGGAAGATGCCAATCACAGTGAAGCATTGCCATAACGCATCGCTGGCATCTCCGTTCCCTTCGTCACTGCCCTTCTCTGTGTATCCTGGTCTCTTACCTAGAGTGAACTGGCTCATAGACTCCAAGGCGAATATATGAGTCCATTCCGCAAGATCTATTTCTTTCCCTTCAAACCCTCTCAGCCTGCCAACGAACTGATCGATGTAGGCATCAAGTAACCCCTCATGCTTTTCTAACCCCGCAACGCTGTAGGCCGGCCCGATGGCTCTTCTTTGCCTGCGATACTTCTCCATGTTGGTTTCCGTTAACATATCGAGAACCTGCTCAGCAGGTTTGCGGCTTTTGTCAGGTGCGCCAGCTATGCGGTACCAATCCCCTTTCGTGAACGACGTCGCTGCTCCATAAACGGTTTTGATGGCATCTTCGTCACACACTAAGACTTGGTCGGGTGCTATGCGCACAATCGGTCCATACTGGGCGTGTAGCCTGGGGAAGTGGACGTGCGATTGTCCTTTTCGGACGTGCCATGCGAGCCATAGTTTACTGAAGCGTGCAAAGAAGGGACCAGGAACGTTGCGTAACGGATGGAAGAAGATCCTGTAAGTTGTTATGGGGATGAGGTATGCTGCTAACAAAGAGAATGCCAAAGTTGTGGCGGAAAACATCTTCGCGGTTACGAGTCCGTAGTGCAGCAACGATTGCCCGAGAGAGTCGCGACGCTATATAGAGCTTTATAAGCATGAACGTAAGCTTCAGGACACCCACGCGATCCTTGTAATTGACAAAAATCTTCCCTAATTACCAAGCAATTGTTGGAATACTGCCGGCGGTACCTCGCGATGGTAAGGCTGGTGCTTGAATGGCCATGCCGCTGGGCGCCTTGCGCAATTGCTCGCCTTACGCGGGGCTTGGAGATGACGACGCCAGCAGCGATGTGCAACGTTCTCTCGTCGATCGTCACCTACTGTCCTAACATGGCTGGGCGTAATCATTGTCATTGGAGCTGCCGTGCCTCTAGAACGACGTTGACGATGTGGTTCGGAGTTCGGAATGTGAAGACTGCACTCAGGTGTTGCTCCCGAGGTTGGGCGTAATCCGCTCTGAGACCTTTCCTTTTTTGGAATGGCGAGATCGAGTGTCACAACGCGCCTTCCAACTGGCACGAAGGATGCACCCTGATCAGACCTTGCTATCTATGCTCAAAGACGCCTCGGACACCTTCAGTACCGGCAGCATCATACGTCCGATGGCCGTGCATTCTAGAACCGCGAAAGCGCCGAGGGGGCGGAGCCACCTTCCCCTTCACCAGAACTTACATCCCTCTGCGAGCTGGCGAAGCTTTTACATGTGCAGGATACAGGGCATATACTTCAAATCGCGAATATCTCACATCTGCAATGCAAGTTGCGCGTATGAGCCTTGAATCGACGTGGCGAGCACTGAGTGGGCGGGGTAGGCGGGTGCGCCCCCGTCCATCGTTACACAGCATGGAAGCGTGAACAGGTATTACCAGCAGTTCAGCCTGTTCAAAATAAAACACACTCGATAACATGGTCGTTGCCTCTGGTCAGGAAATCACAGAGCTTACATTCGCCTTTGCTGACAACAGCGAGACCTCACTACAATGTCACCAAACAAGGGCAATAACCCAGCTTCATCAGCATTCAGCTGCACTCTTTGCAAACGAACCTTCGCTAGTAGTCCCGCCTTAACAGATCATTGTCGTGACAAACATGCGATATCCTCCACTACGAGCACTAGTACTGCTACTCAGAAAGCCGTCAATGTCCCAGGCACGATCCACAAGGAGGATGGCGAATTTGCAGCCCCTGTTGTCGTGAAGAAACTTCCGAGAGCTTGGGAAGGATCACTTTCTTCGCACTTTGTATCTTCACTCCACATAAGCTCGCCTCCAAAGCAAACCGCTAAAAGCCCAACCAAGACATCACTGGCATACAAGCACGCAAACACACCAAGAAAACAGACATGTATACCGTCAAACACGGAGGTGCCTCCAGCGTTACCACAGCAGAAGCTGGCGCATGTTCCAGAAAGCCAACGATCTGCGCCACTTACCGCACTTAATTCGCTCTGCCATACTCGAGCCACCCTCATGGCTAACGGGTACACGCTTGACACCAACCGCGATAAAGTCATAAACGACATGACAACACTCATGCACACATCTTTGCCTACTCCCCCATATGATCCCCACTCGCCAAAGCGAAGTGCCATCTTGCTGAATTGCTCAACAATAGAGCGAATTACTAGGGAGATAGAGATAACACGCATATCAGCCATCGATTACTTCACTAGAGAGATCCTCATCGACGCTGTGATCCAGCCCTTCCAACCGGTCACATACTCGTGTACACCCCGTACTCAGATCGCGCAAGAAGCGGATGTCACAACCACACCCATTGACGCAGAAATCCCACTACGAAGCTGGGCAGAAGCGCGTACAGAACTATGGAAATACATCGACGCCAACACCATCCTAGTAGGCCACCGTTTACTCCCCTTCCTAACTGCCCTTCGGATGCAACACACGCGCATCATCGATACATCGATCCTAGTCTCAGAAAAACTGGGGCCAAGAGTGAAGTGGAATTGGAGCGTCAAAGTCCTGTGTCATCAACTGCTCAACCTGCAGATTCAAGACGACGACAACGCGGGAAGTAATTCCATCACGCATGCGTTCGCCATACGGAGACTTGTTGAGCGGTGGATCACCAACCCTGTTGAAGTATCGATGTGGGTGGATCGACAGCAGAAAGAGTGGTTTGGTAGGAGGAGATGCGCGCGTGACAAGGAAGGGGGGTATCTACCGAATCCAGATGGTTGGATCTTGGAGTTATCGACTTTGACGGGGAGAAACCCTTTTTGCCCAGATTGATGCATGTGCAAGACATCGTGGAGATGTCTTTGTTTAGCTTCAGACACCCTATAGGCAGACGGGACATGATTGCCGATGCACCTCATACAAGGGTAGAACTAAACAAGCCTGTAGCGTACATAGTACACTAGAACAACATTAAGGAAATGAGAACATTTAGTTTCAATATAAGGTTCACGGGGTTGAGTGGTGAATGCGGACGTGCTTGCAAAATGTATATTTCAAGCTCACAGACGACACCAATCGTCCAAGAAACGACACACCTTTTTATAATACACTTCCTTGAAAAGATACCAGTCCTAACAATGCCCATTATTCTCATCCATTTTCCCGTTGAACATCGAAGGAGATCAAGGAGATGAAGACGCCGATGCATGCCAATTAATTTTGCCAGACTCGAAATGACCGAGAAACTTCGCACTCGCATTCGCACCGATTTCGCTCATGACCTCTGTAGAAACCGGGATTAACAACATGCTCAAAACGGGCAATGAGGTTACCTGTCTCCGAGTAGAGGTTGTGATTCGTGGCTGTCGCCAGCGCCACCCTTCTTCTTCTTACCTCGCTTCTTCCTCTTCTTTTTGCTTGCGCCCTTGCCCCCGGCATGCGAAGACTCGGCTTCAGAATGCTTCTCGCCGTCTTGACCATCGACTTGGCTGCCGTTCGCTTTCTCTTCCGAGTCGCTGGAACTGGTAGTCTCCAAAACGATCTTCTTGATGCCATTGACATCGACAACGTTCTCAGAGATGCTACCGCTTCGAGCAGTGTGTCGCTTTTTCAAGGGACTGCGCGAACGCGAGCGCATCGAGCGCAGGGAAGCAATGGTGCTGACGGAGCGTGCCCGTGATCTGTTTGCCTCGCCGTTCTCGTTGCGGTTGTCGGCCAGGAGATGAGTGTTTTCGTTGTCATCGTTTGCACCACCCTTCGGAGACGTAGGTTCGTCGTCGTGATCCCTCATACCCGATCGGCCAGATCTCCACGACATTCGGTCGCCACTTGGAGCCATGGTGCCATATCCCACTGCTACGCTGTGTACGCCGTCGCTGGCTTCACGACCTGCCGATGCTAGCAAGCCCTCACCAATACCACCCTCAGGCGCATGGGAGTCCTGGGTTATTACACCCTCAGTCGGAGTTGCCTCGGTCGGAGCCTGTGAGTCTTCTGGTATCGTCTTGGGAATGTCAGGGGTCACGGCTGCCTGGCCGGGCTTGATCTTGACAGTGTTGATGCGTGTCTGCTTGGGCCTAGTCGCGACATTCGAAGGGCCGAGATGCTTCAGGTGCTGCATGACGGTCGGGTCGTCGCTGCGAAGAGGTGAACCAGCTCCCTTGCTGCCGCTGCTACGGCGACGAAGGAGGAAAGAGGGCTTGGGGTGGCCTTCAGGCATTTCGGGTAGAGAGGTCTTGCGTGGCGCCGGCTTGCCATTCTGCTCCGCGTCTGTTTCGGAGTCTACAGCTTGTGCTTCGGAAGGTTTGCGGGGAACATCGGTGACGACTTTGCCTCGAGGAACGCGGGCGCGAGGGGCGGGGGCCATTCGTCGGATCGCTTTGTGCACGTCGATAAATACGTCGGACTCGTCGATAATTTCCCTGGTCTCGTTAGTACAAACTTGTTTGGAAGCTCCGGTGACAATGTAGTCGCCAAGGTATTTATCGAGGATGCACGACTTACTCTCCGATCAGTTCTTCGATAACGTCCTCCAGGGTAACGACACCGACGGCACCGCGTGCCTCAGCGGGGAATTCAGAGACTAGCACCATATGGGACTTGCCCTCCTGGAAGAAGTTGAGAATGTCAAGGCAGCTCGTTTCCGGGCGTGTCTCGGGTAGGGTGGCCAAAGCAAAGTCGCGTACGCGTAGAGCATCCTCGGGGTCGTACGTGATGAGCATCTTGACCAGAAGCATACCGACGAAGTTGTTCTCGTTCTCCGGTGTGTGGATGGGAATACGGGAATAGCCAGCCGACAGGATGTTGTCCATCATCTTCTCGTCTAGGATAGTATCCGATGACATGGTGAAGACGTCCTTCATGGGCGTCATGATGTTGCCGACAGCCTTGGCCTTGAGATCCAGTACAGCGGTAATGATGGTGACTTCATCTTCGTTCAGGCGCTCGTGCTCGAGTCCAAGCGACTGGTGCAGGCTGACGAGTGTCTTCAAGCCACCCTTCTTGTAAACGGTACCGTGGTCTTCTCCGAGGAGGTAATCGAGGAGTTTGGCAGTCGGCCAGGCGACGATGCCCATGATGTACATGAGGCCGAGGACGATGGGTGCCATAATGGCGCCGATTGGCAGACCATAGCGCACACAGATTGACTGAGGGACGACTTCACCGAAGATGACTGAAGCTTGTTAGACGTAGACAAAGTAGCTGGGAGTGATGGCGCGTACCAATAAGGACCGTGGAGCTGACAACGGCAGGCCATCCTCCGCCGAGGGACCTGTCCAGGACTATAGGAAGGGTTTCGTTGGTAATGACGTTACTCAGGAGTAGCGTTACCAGAACCCAGTGCTTGCCTCGCTCGAGCAGCTTCAGCACCTTGGCCGCATTCTTGCGCTCGTGCTTCTCGCCGGATGAAGCAAGGACTTGGAGATAGATTTCGTCTTGGCCCATCAAGCTGGAGAGAACCTGTTAGCGCGTTGTGACACGATGGCGGGACCGCGATGTACTCACGCAATGGTCAGACCAGCAAACACACCACCGGCCAAGACAAGCGCGACGGCGATACCCAGTAGAAGCCAGCGCTCTCCATCGTTGTCCGTGGGAACCTCCTCGCCGGCGGTCTTGAAGGTCGCGTCGCCAAAAGGCATGGGCAACGCGGTCACCATGGGCGCGAAGGCGTGGAAGAGGCCGATGAAGGCGAGGCGAGCAGTCCGCATCGAGCCATTGGCGGCTGCGCGAGGACGAGGAGCGCTCATGGCCATGGGAAGCACCTCAGTGCGGGAAGATGAAGAGTCTCCGAGTCGAGGAGATGGACTGGCGAGAGAGGTGGATTCCAAGGTTTGTGGTGGGCGCGCAAATAATGATGCGGAAGCAGCGGTTTGGTGGGTCTGCGCACGGCCGGGATCTAGACGTATGATGCAGCCTTCCCAAGGCGACAAAGGCGCGTGCAGTCTTATTGTGTCAGACCTCAACCCTTTGTATACACCCGGCGTAATTAACAGCCGTCTGTCCTTCTATCACGCAATGACATTTGCCTCTGATCACACATGTGTGCGCGTCTTCGGTACAAGGGGCCGGCAACAAAGTTGACTCCGGGCGAGCTTCTTCCCGCTAGCCTGTATTGCTTTCCCCAGGCTCAAGACTAGGCGCCAAGTCCAACACGGTGCCGTCTTCCTACGGTCATAGGTCATAGTTGTCTTGGTCACACGCTGCAGTAGATCCCAAAGCAACGACAACCGCAAGCCCTCTGTATCACAATCGCACAGTGATTTAAGAGATTTGTCGCAAACCATCGAAGTTTGGACGCGCTAGTCTCCACCTGCCGTGCGAACCATTCTGGCGTCAATCGTCATTATGCAGCGCCTCTGGCCTTGGCAAGCCTCGAGTCACGTTACCTTCAGCCACATCACGTGCCCGCACCTTCCTCTCTCGGCGCTTGCACGCTAAACTCCGCAACGTTTGAAACCTGGAGAGCCGCTGGTAGCCGCGGCATACAACCGCACAACCGTCGGCACATGTTTGTGCCCAGCATGACTTTACTGCATGTACCTTTTCTGGGGTTCTGGAGAAACTCGTTGCTCTCATTTTTATAGACATGGCTGCTAGAACACCATCAATCCGCGCCTTGTCGCGCTATCTGCTTCGCCCGCAAGCACCACTCCGGCCTCGCTGTCAACACCATCTTCAACGCAAACAATACTCCTCGGCAGCACCTGGCGCACGCCTCAATGGCACAGTGGAGTACGATGCAACGCCCATTCTCCACCACACCGCCAAATCCTCCCTCGCGAATCCCGAGTTCCCTGCAGAGATACAAAAGGGTCAGACGAAGCGCATAAACCTCTACACCGCCGTCAACGAAGCACTACGATATGCATTGCAGACAGATGAGCGCGTTATGGTATTTGGAGAAGACGTGCAATTTGGCGGTGTCTTCCGGTGTACCATGAACCTCGCCGGTGATTTCGGCACAGAGCGCGTTTTCAACACTCCCTTGAGCGAGCAGGGACTTGTGGGGTTCGCTATAGGAGCAGCTGCGGAGGGCATGAAGCCAGTAGCAGAAGTCCAATTCGCCGATTACGTCTTCCCCGCCTTCGATCAAATACACAATGAGGCGGCCAAGTACAGATATCGGTCAGGGAGCACTGGCGTCAACTGCGGAGGACTAGTCATCCGCATGCCATCAGGCAGTGTTGGACATGGCGCACTGTAAGACATCAATGATTATTATACGGACTTCCGCTGACACGTCACCAGCTACCACACACAGTCACCAGAAGCCCTCTTCACTCACACGCCCGGTCTACGTGTCGTAATACCCCGCTCGCCTGTGCAGGCCAAAGGCCTCCTCCTCTCCGCGATCCGCTGTCAAGACCCTGTCATCTTCATGGAGCCCAAGATACTATACCGCGCTGCTGTCGAGCACGTACCCGTCGACGCGTTCTACCTCCCGCTCGACAAGGCTGAAGTCCTGAAGACGGGCAAGGACGTCACGATCGTCTCATACGGTACACCGCTATACACATGTTCGGCCGCGATAGCAGCAGCAGAGAAGGACTTCGGATGCAGCGTTGAGCTGATAGACCTCCGGACGATATACCCCTGGGACCGAGAGACGGTTTTGGAAAGTGTGAAGAAGACTGGAAGAGCGATTGTAGTCCATGAGAGTATGATGAATGCTGGTGTTGGTGCTGAAGTCGCTGCTACGATTCAGGAGAAGGCTTTCCTTAGACTAGAGGCGCCTGTGAAGAGGGTGACTGGGTGGGCGACGCATACCGGGCTTATGTTCGAGCAGTTTGTCATTCCGGATGTTACTAGTAAGTTGCGATGTTTTGACTTGTGCCTGCTCCCTTTTGCTGACATTGACAGGGGTATACGATGCGATCAAGAAGACTATAGACTACTGAATCAAACATCTTCGAGACGATGACATGCAAAGCGGCGATGATTGAGACCCCGCTGACAGGCCTCTGCTAACCGAAGCACAACCATAAGTAATCACAATCGCATCGTCACAAGGTGAGTGCATACCAGAGAAGATACGCCTCTAATGTACCTGAATAGCCTATTGGCTTTTGACAGATAACACAGCCCCCAGTTGGTCAGATTTGGAAGTCCGTTCCGTCTGCTCCTTCCTCGCCCGAGTGCAGCGGTAGGCGCCTGCTGTCAGACGTGGCTTGGTGTCTTATTCGTTCAGTCATCAATCTGCCTCATGCACCTTCGCTTCAGGCATAGCTGATGTTAATGAACTCTCAGCCTGAGCCCCGCAACTTTCTTTCGTCCTGCCCTCCCTCAAATGTTCCTCTGACATCCCCAAGACAATATCGGAAGACATCCAGGCTTCTTAGGCGCATCACCGTCAGTCAAACCGCCTCGCCAGCGTCGTTGCAGGGATTGTTGTGCTAAGCCTTGCGGCATTTTTGGCCTGCGCAATAGCTCAGCCGCATTTGCCTGCCTTCAAATCGAGTCCCCGCGCGGCTCTGTCATACTCCCGCTGTCCTTCATCACTTCCTCCTTCGTTGTTGTCCACGTCATGGCGCCGACCGCGACTACCCCGACCAGCAGCGGCACGCCAACAGCAATACCGATCATCGCCACGCCTACCCCCTCAGACGGCTTCAACGGCGAAGAGTTCATCAACAACCTCGGTAGCGATTTGGCGCCTCTCTTAACGCTGTTCGGAGAGCAAGTCACGAAACAATTCCTCAGCATGTCGCTTGGCTGGGCCGATCATATACTTCTCGCTGTCGGTCCGCTGGGAATAATCACCACGGTAGTCTCCGCGATCCGAGTTTCAAACGTCAGAGTCTTGAAGGCTATTATCGGTCGGTGAGTGCTTTCCATCCTAGGTTAGTGAAGTTGCTAAAATTTATAGTGCGCGAGAGAAATTTGCGACAGCGGAGCTGGAATTACTCTCATCGACATCATATGCAACGTCGGAACTCTGGACTGATGAAGGAGTCGTGCGTCAAGCTGGTCATGCTAAGATCCTCGAAATGATTGTGTATGAACCAAAGTCTACCGAAAAAGTCTCAAGCCAGGATGAAATCAAACTCCAAGCTCCTAGCCAGGTTCGCATCGGCGACGTCAGTGAAGCCTACGACGCAGGAGTTCTGAAGCTTGCGGATGAAGGTCGTTTGAAGATTTTTACAGACGTGTTTGGCAGACTGAGCTTCAAATCGAGGAAACAATCCCAGTTTCTTGCTCCATCCGAACATTCAGAATCGCGGGCCGGATCTGATGCATCACAGAGTGCCGAAGCTCGGGCCAGACAGGATGCCTGGAAGCTGGCCACACAGCCACCGAACCTTGCACTCAATGTGCACAAGGCCCTTCCAACTAGCTCCGAACTATGTACATTTGCGATCGTTGGGGCTGCTCTGCAACTTATTGCTGTAGCGATACCTACAGCTATGACATATTACTGGAGCAAACCAAAGGGCATGAACCCTGTCCAAGACTACGCATGCCCAACCTTCCTTATAGGAACATGTCTACTCGTCTTGGGTATAGCACTGTGCTCGTATATCATCGAGGCAACGACTGTTGAGCAGAGTTTCATGCCGAAGAATAATTGCGATGTGAAGAATATCTTCTGGTTGCAACTGCGACAGAATATGGGCGACCAGCCGTTCAATGCGTACCTCATCGTGAGCCATGCTGAAGATAAGAAGATTCGCACTTCAAGATGTTATATAGATGACAGAGATGCCGTTTTACCGCATCTAAGACCTCAGAATCAGGAACGAAGAGTCATCGTTGCTGTTGCCCTTTGCTTCACTGGATTCATTTGCCAATTTGTCGGATTACGAGCACTCCACTGGTCAGCAACAGTCATACAGCTTAGCATCACGCTGCTGATGACTTGTATTCGGGCTTGGATTCGCAGAGGGATCTCAAATCGTCCGATACATTTCCAGCTGGATCCGAACGTAAATTGGATAGCTCTTTCAGTCGGAGATGCTTGCAACACTTCATGGCCAACCGAGGATCAGCTCTGGCCGAGAACACGGCTTGTGAGATTTCATCCATGGAATTCGCCAGGCGGTACAGACAGTACGTCCAGCGCCGGTCTGATAACCATCGAGGATCCCAGGATCGTGCTGCGACGAAGTCTGCAATCGTTGTCGACTGAATTCGATGATAGTCTTGATCCCCTCTCGAAGAGTCTTTGTCGCGCCATAACAGAGGTGTACCGCAATGTCGACTCGCAACTTCGACACTCAAACATCGTGTGGGAGCACGTAGTTGAGTGTATGAGTCCCAACGACAACGAACTACACTGCCACCGCTTGAAGCTCGAAACAATTGGTGAGTGGCTTGATGTGCAAGTGTTGCATGCTTTACTCGCATTGTGGAGGTATAGTGTACTGATTTACACGGACGAGATATGCGTTGCAAAGGCATTCTCTGAAAGGGACTGGAAAGAGAAGGTAGAGTTCCTCGAGTCCTACATGCAGGCAAGAATATCGGGTCTCTTCCTCTCGGTCAACGGGGGAGTAGCACCGCAATCAGAAGGCATTGCTCATCGTCGGTATCCAGTTGGGGACTATCGGACATATCATAGACACAAATGTACTGGGCTGAGTATTGAAAGCATGCAAGATCTCGGTACGTCTCATGGGGCCTGTCAGAATCGTCCATGTGGTTACCTTGCCATTCTGGTAGGCAAGCCGGAAGCTCACTTCGCCTTTGAGTTGCTTTCTGGCTTCATGGATGCGCTCTGGCAGACGGCAAAGCTGAAATACAATGCAGAAGCCGAGAACTGGTCTGTGGAGTCTGACGGGCATGATAAAGAGGTTGATGTAGATGGGATCGTTGACATTCTTATGGGTACTGGGCTAGTGGACATCTTGATAGATGCCAAGATTTTGGTCTATTCCTCGCTTGCGCGATGCACAGTGTGGAAAGACCCACCAGAAAGAGATGGGTCTACTTCCACGGCCCATCAGCATTTCGATCCGCCCCCATCTGCGGGCTTCAATACTCATAACGAGAGCCCACGAAGGAGTCAATCGAGACCCAGCACCGCTGGAACAGCGCAAGCGGATGAGAATCTGCAAGACGACGCTGCAACCTCAAGCAATCCCGAACACCGACCCATTTCCGCACCAATCATACCGATATCCAGCATATCTGAAGGATTACAAGCAGGAGATAGCTCGAAAGCGGGAGCTATAGCCTCGGAAGCTTCCGCATACCAACCTACCCCCACAGCAAGCACATCATCACCTCATGCCTCAAAAACTATACAATCACCGGATGACAAGGGCAAACAGGCGGCAACTTCGCGCGTCTCTGGGGATCAGTGTTGACGAGCGTTCTTGAAGTTTAGCCGGAGAAAGCGTCCGTCCTCACGATGTACCTATATGTGCGGCTCAAAGGAATACGCGATCTCCCCAGATCTCGCTTCACTAGCGGCGGGAGTGCCTTGCGCTAGACCTCGGGAATCCACCAAGCTGGCTGGATGCAAACGTCATGACTTTGAACGCCGCGAGACCGCCGCGTGGACGTCACAGCTGTCATAGCTCCATATTTCTTTTGGTAGAGCTTGGGTAAATCGCTCGATCTAGCCCTGGTCATTTCAAACTCCATTCTTTCAACATCCACGAACTCAATTCACCCCTCATCCTCACACAAACCTCAATTCACACACAATGGCCAGCAGAACCTTTACACCAATGCTCCGCCAGGCGGTTCGCGTCTCGCAGCGGAGTGGCATGGCGGCACCATGCCGCCGCTTCTTGAACACCGAGACTGCGCCTAGTCTCTACTCGGCAAAGGCGCACGTAGTCGGCGCACGCACAGGGTACGATGAACTATTCCATTGAACACACGAGGAAAGAAACTGACACATATCCAGACATGTCGACGGCGAGAACCTAAAGGTCGACCTCACAATGGCCAAAGCCCTCGGCGGCCCCGGCGACGCCGGAAAGACCAACCCCGAAGAACTCTTCGCAGCCGGCTACGGCGCATGCTGTGCGTCCCTTTTCATACACTCTTACCCATCCCCATCCACTGCAAACGCCTGAACTAACCCCACTAGTCCAATCCGCCATGAACGCCGTCGCCCCCTCTCTCGGCGTCAAGATGCCATCCACCCCCGAAGACTCGATCGTAGAATCCACCGTCGAACTCGTCGGCAGCATGAAAGACCTCGACATGGGCCTGCGCGTCCAGCTGCTCGTCAAGGTACGCGGGCTGGCGAAGGAGGATCTGGAGAAGGTTGTGTACAAGGCGAGGCAGGTTTGCCCGTATAGTCGGGCGACGAAGGATAATGTTTATACGACTGTGAGGTGTGAGACTATGTAAGGAACTCATAGATTCCAGGAATTCTATACAAGTTATGTCGATTATGAGAAGACATAATGAATGAATAAATGCATTACGGAAAGATATTAGAGACGAGTTTCCTGCGAGCTTTCCACAATTGCAGCCAACACCCCCTCCGCCACATCTTCCCCATCCTCCGCTTCCGTAACCCACGTCACGCGTCCGCTCCGTGGACTGCGTACTTCTAGTTCCATCTTCATTTGTTGGACCACGCAAATCACATCTCCTTCTTTCACCACATCGCCCTCGTCAACTAACACTTCCACCAGTTTTCCCGGGAATGGGATACTGATGTGTGAAGGATCGCTCGGGTTCCCTCGCCTATGGTGAGACGTCGCTGCTGATGCGCTAGCGGAGGTGGAGGAGAGGGTTATGGTATAAGGTGTTGTTTGGGGCATGTTAGACGAAGCTGTTGAGGGCGTGGTGAAGAGGAGTTCTGCGCTGAGGGACGTGGGAAAGTCGTTTCGGAGGACGCGGGTTAGTTCGAGGTGATGGGGTGGTGGTTTCTCGTTGGTTTTTGTGGTGGGGGTGGAGATGAAAATAGACCATGCGTCGCCTTTTCGGAAGAGGGTATTGGCTGTTGAGACTGAGGCTGTCGAGGAGGATGGCGCGATATCGGAGTTTAGGGTGTTTTGGCTGGCTGAAGCGATGGTTTGGCTTGAATGGAGGAGCTCGGTTTGTTTGCTTTCTAGCCATTGCGTGTCGCATTGTCCGTTTAGGAAGTCTGGGTGCGCAACTATGGCTTTTAACATGTCGATGTTTGTCTTTACTCCTGCTATCTGCGTATCGTTCAAAGCTCGCTGAGCTTTTCGAACGGCGTCTTCCCAAGATGACGCTGTTACAATGACCTTTGCGATCAGACTGTCGAAATCTGCGGATACCACCGCGGGTCGGCCACTGATAAGATGTGTGTCGACCCTAATACCGTTACCCGAAGGGAACTGGAAAGAGGTGATCTTGCCAATTGATAATGACCAATCGCTCTGAACATTCTCCGCAGTGATGCGAAGTTGGATGGAATGCACTGGAGGAGGAACTTCCGGGTCTCTCTCGGCGACTGGTAGGCCGCAGTCATTCAGAGATGCACCCTGGGAGAGTAGTAGCTGCGCTTTGACGATATCGGTCATGGAGATGGACTCCGTGATTGTGTGCTCGACTTGTAAGCGAGGATTGACCTCCAAGAAGTAGAATTCTTTCGTTGATGGGTTGACGAGAAACTCAAAAGTGCCAAGTGAGAAGTATTGGATCTATGCATATATTAGCAAGACAGAATCGTGAGCAGCATTCATGCATACATGTTTCGCCATTCTCAGAGCGTTTTCAATGACTTCTGCGATCAATTTGCGGTCAGATACAACGCTCGGTGCTAGCTCAACGATCTTCTGGTATCGTCTCTGGATGCTGCATTCGCGTTCCCATAGATGCTTCACGTTTCCAGTACCGTCTCCTATGATCTGTACTTCGATATGTCGAAAGCCATCGACTGCAGCCTTTTCTGCAAAAATTTGCTTGGACGGGCTTTCTTCGACTGCTCTCTTCACCAAGGATGCAAGCTGGTCTTCGCTGCGGATGAGACGAATACCGCGGCCACCACCTCCATCTACTGCTTTGACCATGATTGGAAAGCCGACTTCGGATGCGAAGCGTTGGACGTCTTCGACTTTGTTAGTCGGTTGCTGGAGTGCTGGAGATACTGGGACGTCGCCTGTTTTACGTGTCAGTAATCTCGCGACTCTAACGCGCATTTTGTCTTACATTGTTGGGCAAGCTCTCTCGCCTTGAGTTTATCTCCAGTATTACTCAAGATACCCCACCCTGGACCGACAACGACGGCGCCAGTTTCTTCCCAGACTCTCTTTGAGAAGTCTTCTGACTCTGACAGAAAGCCATACCCTGGATGTACAGCATCAATTTGGTGCTTTTTGACGATACCGATGAGATCCTCAATGCTCATAAAGGATGAAGCTGATGACATCTTGATCGCATGGTCCGCTCGGACGGCATGCGAGTCGTCGCCAGGTATGTAGAGTGCAAACGTCTCAATGTCAAGTTCTCGGGCTGAAGAGATAATTCGTGTTGCTATCTCTCCCCTACAGACAATTAATTGCGCTCCCCGAAATGTTACTTGACTACTAACCTATTCGCGATAAGGAGTCGCTTGATGGGTCTTTGTGGAGGTCGCGTCATATTGGAGTCCAGCCAGCAGTATGGATCGGTCAAGCAGTACATTCGGTAAGATACCTAGGTACCTATGCCACTATACCATCAGTGGAATGACTCGAGTGGACGAGTCGTTGGGTTAGGTAAGGCGAGATCACGTTGTCCGTCGTCAAGGAGGCTTTTTAAGAGCTGGAATGCGATTTGGATCGAATGTTTAAGCAGGACGCTTGTTGAACATTCGATTCATCCACAATGACATGGTCGCGTTCTGGTGGAGTGCGATGGAGGAGGGCAAGCGCGGGGAGCTTGAAGATGCCTCGGTTCCCCAGCTCTACCCCAACATTCCACCACGACCATCCCATCTTGGTCCGCGTCATCGAGATGTGACGATTTCGTTGTCGCTCCATCACTGGAGCTCGAAAACAACCTTGATCACACTTCTTCAACAGTCATGGCTGGTGACGAGCCCGGGCCAAAGTCCTCGCCCAAAGACGCGTCGACGTCATCCGAAACCGCCAAAGACCGACTCGCGCAGGTCAGCTCCCACATCGCGCCCAACACACCAAAGCGACGACGACGGAAAGGAGCAGACTCAGATCTGCCCGCTGATTACTCAGACATCCTTGGCCAGATTGCGACTCTGCGCAAAAGTGCCGCGACGCCAGACAAGAACAATAGGGGCTACGTGAGGCAGAAGCAGGCAGGGAAACTATGGGTGCGCGAAAGAGTCGAGCAGCTGCTTGATCCGGGGAGCTTCCAGGAGGTGGGCAGCGTGAGTGGGACAGTCAAGTGGAAGCAGTTGGGGCCGGTAAAAGAGGAACCGGAAGACTACGTGCCTTCGAACAACGTGCAGGGTATGTACTATGGACGGCATTGGGGAGATGTACTGACGGCGGGTAGGCTTCGGAAGATTACGAGGTCGAAAGATTGTCTTCACGGCCGATGACTTCTCTATACGCGCTGGACACGCTGATGGCGCGCTTATGGAGAAGACCGTGAGTTCGATTCATTGCATTGATCCGTGCTGGTACTGACGACTGCAGATATATATGGAGAAGCTCGCAATCGCGTTGAAGCTTCCCATCGTCAAACTCGTCGATGGCTCATCCGGCGGCGGCTCTGTCACGACCATTCGCTCCACAGGCTTCTCCTACGTCCCTCCGCTACCCTCCTTCGCACAAGTCGTACAACAAATCAATATGGGAATACCGAACCTGGGCGCTGTTTTGGGACCGGCGATTGGTCTCGGAGCAGCTCGTGTGGTGGCCTGCCACTTCTCCGTCATGGCTGCAGATATTGGATCTTTGTTCAACGCTGGTCCCAGTGTTGTCAAGAACGCGACATTCGAGGAGGGTCTTTCCTTTACAGATCTTGGTGGGCCCGCAATGCATTGCACCAATGGCACAATCGATAACCTGGCGCCGGACGAGGCGGGCTGCTTTGAACAGATACGCACGGTTTTGAGCTACCTGCCCGACTGCGGTACGAAGCTGCCTCCAGCAATCGACTGCTCTGATCCAATCGACCGAATGTCAGAAAACCTCCGATCAATCATACCGCGTTCCAAGAACCGCATGTACAACCCGCGGGCCATCATCACCGAAGTTGTTGACCAAGGCTCGTTCTTCGAGATTGGAGCCCTTTGGGGTACTACGGCCATAGTAGGCCTTGCGCGTTTCGCAGGTAAACCGGTCGGCATAGTCTCTCTCAACTGCGAGCAGAATGCCGGCGCACTGGATGCATTGGGTTCACAGAAGATTACACGCATGCTAAAGTTCCTCGATGTATTCAACCTCCCGCTCGTCCAATTCGTCGACGTCCCAGGCTACGCAATAGGAACTGTCGCAGAGCGCACTGCAACGATGCGGCACGGCGTCACTCTCGCTGCGACCTATTACAGCACAACCATGCCCATCTTCAACGTCATCGTGCGACGCGTCTACGGCGTAGCAGGAGGTATCATGTTGGACTGCCGCGACCCACGCATGCGCGTTGCTTGGCCGTCCGGGGTGTGGGGCTCCTTACCACTCGAGGGTGGCATTGAAGTTGGACATTCGTTTGAACTCAAGGAGATTGAGAGGAAAGAGGGCAAAGAAGCGCGCGACAGGCGTTATACAGAGTTGGAGAACGAGTACAAACGACTGATGAATCCAGTTCGTACTGCGAATGCGTTCGGCATCGAGGAGATTATCGATCCGGCATATACACGGCGAGTCTGTTGTGAGTGGACAGATCACATGTATGAAAGCTTACTGCCAGAGCGCATTTTGGAGAGGATCGCGGGAAAGTTGCAGCCTTCTTTCGCGTAGTCGCTCTGTTTTCGAATACAGTCATTTATTCACCGGTTACCTACACTGCGTCAGTGCAACAGCTGGTCAGAGGCAGCGCTGAGTCTACGATACGTTCGCAACATCTGGAGTAGTCCGTCAGACACCATCGCTTACTTACACCGCATCGCTTACCATAAGACATACCGCGCACGGCCCACTGTTGTCCATCTTCCGCAATCGGCTCATCATATCCTGCTTGTATATCCAATGCCATGGAGCCGAAGGTTCGTCCTCCGGAAGCGGTGTCGTGCTGACCATTCTGGAACAGGCTGGCCGTCAAATTGGTATCGCCAATCAAGTTCTTACTGGGTACTTTACCCCTCTTGGCATGTCCTCGGGTTGAGGAAACTCACATCGAGTATGAGATGTCATCGTGTATCATGCGCACGTCGTTTGGCTCCGACTTACAGATTTCTTTGTCGCATAGCGCCGAACACACATTACGCAGATACGTGTGTGTTTCATGCCCACAGTCATACGAACAGCGACACAAAAGCGAATCTGCGTGGCGTACTACTCTATCCGCGTACCACAACTTTAAGGACGATTCTTGATTCGTTACTGAACCTCGTATATGACCACCAACATCGCCCGGGTGCGGGGCAAAGGTCAATGCACCCCTACCCCAGCACAACTCTACCACAGCCCTTCCAGTTTCGCTGTCTCACCTGCATCCAGTTTGATGATACGAGCCATGATGCGCCGCACAAATCTGGGGTATATAGAACTAACGGGCATGTCCGCACGCCCCGGACGCCCATCACTGCTAGCCGCCACTGCTAGCCGCCACTGCTTCGTTTATCTGTCTAGTGACATTCCCTCTACTTCTGCTAGAGCTGCAGTTTGAAGTGTGATACCAAAGATGGCGCCTGTTGGCGCTGCGGCGGCTGCGAGGCAGGCGGAACCGATATTGACGCGCATCGTTGAACAGGACCAGATACCTTGGTACAGAAAGCGAAATTTGAGGAGGCTGTATGCACTCTTGCTGCCGACGTGTATTGGGATTGAGATGACTTCTGGATTCGATTCGCAGATGATCAACGCAGTGCAAATCGCGCCAACATGGCGGCTCTGTAAGTCGAGGTTTCGGCCACAACATGCCGTTGCTGACAATGTAGACTTCAATAACCCACAAGGAGCGCTTCTCGGTATCATGTCTTCAGCATACAACCTTGGCGCGATCTGCGCTCTTCCACTGGTACCGTACGTGAACGATAGATTTGGCCGACGATGGGCAATCTTCTTAGGCTCTTGGATTATGGTCGTAGGATCTGTAGTACAAGCCTTCTCCATCAGCGGTAGGACTGAACGTTCAATCATTAGATGAAATTTATATTAACACATCGTAGCTGGCATGTACGTCGGCGCGCGCTTCATCCTCGGTTTCGGTATACCCTTCTGCATCATCGCAGGTTCATCACTAATGGGCGAGCTTGCATATCCAAAGGAACGACCCATCATGACCTCTCTCTTCAACGCACTCTGGTTCGTAGGCTCGCTCATAGCAGCAGGAGTCTCATACGGCACCCAAAGCCTGAAAGACGACTGGGCCTGGCGCATACCTTCGCTACTCCAAGCCGGCCCATCACTACTCCAAATCGTCTTCATCTTGTACTCGCCTCATCCCCACTGCTTCCAAAATCTTACCAAGCTAACCTGCCCAGCATGATCCCCGAATCCCCACGCTTCCTCATCTCCAAAGACCGCCGCGAAGAAGCCTACGCCACGCTAATAACCTACCACGCCGAAGGCGCCACCACCTCGCCCTTCGCCGCCGCAGAAATGGCCCAAATCGAACACACGATCCGCATCGAACTCGAACATTCCAAACGCTCCTGGCGCGAAATGATCGCTGTCCCCGGTCTACGCAAGCGCGTGATAATCGGTTCTTTCCTCGGCCTCTTCACGCAGTGGTCTGGAAACACTTTACTCAGCTATTACCTCAACCAGCTGCTCAACATGATCGGGTACGACGACCCTGGCTTCGTCGGGAAAGTGAATGTCGGGCTCAATAGCTGGAATCTGGTGAATGCGGTGTGTATCTCGCTATTGGTGAGACGGTTTCCGCGGAGGAAAATGTATCTCATCTGCGCGAGTAGTCTGTTGTGTTGCTATGTCGCGTGGACGGTGGCGATGCAGCGGTATACGGCTACGAAAAGGATCGAGCCGGCGAGGCTGACGATTGCGATTATCTTTTTGTATCAAATGTGTTATAATATTGGGTATAATGCGTTGACTTATAGTGAGTTGTTGCGAGCGTGTTTGATGCGCAAAAGGATGCTAATGGAGTAGCAGCTTTTTTGGTCGAGTTGTTTCCGTTTGCGCAGCGCACAAAGGGGATCACTATCTTCCAGTTCTTTAGCCGGACGGCGGTGTTTACAACCACGATACTTAATCCTATTGGGTTGAAGCATGTTCAGGGGAAGTGGCTGATTATGTATTGCGCTTGGTTGGGGTTCGAAATCGTCTTCATCGTAGGTTCTTTATCTCTCCTACCCATTTCATATCTTTTATTCGAGTCCATGCGCTAATGCATTCGCAAAGTACTTCATGTTCCCCGAAACCTACGGCCGCACTTTGGAAGAACTCACATTCCTCTTCGAAGACCATGCGCTTGCTGATGAAGCGACGACGCATGTCGAGAAGCAGATGGAGTGGGCTGAGAGGCGGTGGAGCCGGATTGATGAGCGCATGAGTTGGGAGATGGATGTTGTGGTGCCGAGGAACGCGCATGGTGGTCAGGGAGAAGGTGGTGTTGGTGTAGTGACGCTGGATGCAAGAGAAACGGTTCAACGGCATCAGTATCGGAGGCGCAATAGTAGCTGGGAGGATCTCAGGCAGCGGGAGTAGCTATAGTGGTACATCTTGTTCGCACTTCAACGTTGTGCACATTTCGGTTGGCGCCATACCTCCTGACTCCCTCGCGATGCCATGTGGTAGTCTAGCAAGTGAACCCAGATCCAAGCGACTCAACAAACCCATCCCGGATTCCCTCAACCGCTTTCACATCCTGCCTGAACCAGTCGTTCGCAGCGTTATTGGTACCTACTTGATCGATACCGCTGGAATGCAAGGGTTGGGCCGGAAATTCATCGAAGATACTTTTACCACCATCAAAGGACGTTAGAGCATGAGCAGCCCATAGATAATCGAGTATTGCAATGGCAGTGCAGCACGTCAACCTTGGAAAAGGCTGAACACCCTAAGGGCTACATCGACGTTGGGAGACCTACCTTGCACCATCTTATCTTAATGTAGTCTCTAGACCTGTTTAGATTTGAACTTGTGTGATGTGGCAGGGTTAATGTTCCCATCCACCCACATAAAATTCTTCCACTCAACACGCTTCGGCGGGGTCGGCCAACAAACCTACCCCTCATTAGCCAGCCCCACATCGCACTCAAACATCCACACATGGAACTTCTCAACCAGTGTTTCTGATTGTTGCCCACCGCCGCGTGGAAGTTAAAATGTGGTGATTATAAATGTTGTAATTTACAAATTGCCATCGGTTTTGTAGTGTACGTCTTCACAGATTCCCACTTCCAGCTTGCCCCCGCTAATCACCATCTAGGTAGCGGTTATCACTCCGGATTCTGATCTCAAAATCAGTGTCTTCCGGCAACCCCGGTTCGATTCCGGGCAAGACCTTCCTTTTGCCAATCTGTGTGTCATTTAGAGTGCTGGGTGATGCGTGGGAAGAAGCTGGGTGTTTTTGGGGTGTTGGTGGATTTTTTGCGGACGGGAGGGACGGCGGCGTTGTGGATGCAGCGCTGTTACTGGGTGATGGCGTGATGTTTGCGCAGAAGTTCGATAAGAGGAAAGAGAAGGGTAATAAGGTAATCTACTACGTTGGAAAGGGCTTGGGGATAGTTGTCGCTGATGCATGTTCTTGCCGTTGGTGCTTCTCTTTTTGCAACACCACGTCAATCTAGGAAAAAGCTAGATAGGTCTGCAGCCTACATTAACGTTAGGTTACCTGCTTTGCATGTTTTTATGTTTATGTAGGCTACTAGCCTGTTCAGCCTTTTTCTTGTGTAAGGTGACTCCACAATTCTGTAGGCTGTACCAACATGAACTACTACAGATCGAGGCCGGTGACCAGCGCGAAACGAGGCTACACAGTAGAATCATCTAAAGGCGCCGACTCTTCTCTGTCAAGAGAATGAAAGGAATCTGCTCGCATCGGGCTAGGCTTGGCCTTGCGCAGCCTACTTCTACACTCAGCAGTTTAGGTTCGCACGTAAGTTGTCGCAACTCATGATTCACTGCAAGAACTGCAATCTAGTAAGTATGCGAAAGCATGTTGTGCTGCACGGCTGAGATCATTTCGATTGAAATCCAATGTAACCACCCTACGGCGCCTTAACACCCTTCCCACTACTCCCACAAATATCCATCCACCTCTCCGTCGCCTCCTGTATAACATCCATCTGCATATCAATCAACTTCGCCAGCGGCGTCGTCGGCGCGTTCTTTCTCAAAACCTCATTGCCGGGCTCCAGCAACAACTTATTCACATTCAGCTTAACAGCACCAGATCGTATGCACCGTTGCATGACTTCCGGTGGGAAGTCGTTGGTACCATGTAATGCGACGAGAACGCGCTTGTTGATCTGCTTGTCGATTGCCTCGAGGCGGTCGTAGTGTAGTTGACCTTCTTTCGGTCCAGCTGGGCCGTAGTCGCCGTGGACGTTGCCGATTGAGGGGGCGAGAATATCGACGCCTGCGGCGATGAAGTTGTCAACGTCTTCGGGGGATGTGAAGAGTGCTGGTAAAGTCAGTATTCACTCTTCGTCTTCGCATACCAAAAGGTTTGGTATGATATACCTTCAAGATCCCCCGTATCAGCAATACCATCCTCACCACCATTTATCCGTCCGCTCTCTGCTTCTACTGCGATACCCTTGTCTTGACATTCTTTGGTCAATATCCTCGTCTTCTCTAGATTCTCAGCCTCGTCATAATGTGACATGTCTACCATGACCGAATCGACAGGGAGTGTCGCGATGATTTCCCGAATGTGCTCGACATCCTGCGCGTGGTCGATGTGTAGGGAGAGAGGTACCGTGGCGGTCTTCACGGCGTGCGCAGCCGCATGCGCGAGGAGGGGTAGTTGTTTCAGGGTTGATGGGAAGAGTTGGATGATTAGAGGCGATTTTCTTGACTCTGCTGCACGAACGAGAGCTGTGAGTTGCTCGACGTTGTAGCTGGTGTATGGTTAGCATCGTGACTGTCATCTGAAGAGTGTCGCGTACGCGATTGCGGCCATGACGCCATAGTTGCCTGCGGCAGCGGCATTGAGTATGGCGAGCGTGCGATTATCTTTGCTGACTGGCATGATGGCTGTAGAATGATGTATATTGATGATGTCTTTGGTGTTCTACTGTATTGTTATGTATTGTTGGGAGAATTCGAGCGCATTCAAATCACTATGTCGGAATCGTCTCGGAACTGAAGCTATTATCATGTCCCTGCAGCTTATTGATTCGGGAAAGCCGCGGAGTTTGAGAGCTATTATTGGTGCTCGTCGCGAGCAGCTTGGATGGCCTTGACGGAGTTGCGAGCGACACCGCGGGCACGATGGAACCGCCCGATGGGCCTTAGCCGATGTGCCTCGTAACGAGGCACAAACGTCCCAGAGAGGCGATCGGCCCTCCAAGATGTACCCCGCTTCTACTCCATCTCTGCAGGGAATTGCACGACGGCGAACATACACCTCCGTGTGGGGTCTGTGGGGAAGGCGAACCTGAATAAGAGCCTGCTCCGCTACAACATCCGACTTCTGCCTCGCAACGTGACACTCCGACCTTGTCATGCTTTCCTGATCTTGGCCCGGATACGAGTCATGCGACCAACTCATCGGAACCAGGCCTGCATCGCAGTGGAGTCAAGGCGAGTGCGGCTGAACATGCGGCTGAAAGTCTGTTTTCTTGCGGTCCGACACATGCCGCATTGCCGCGATGACGAAATTGACATGCACTCATGGGGGAAGATCGGACCTGAGTTGCATTCGGCACGATAATGGAAGGTTATGATTCGGCTCGCCAATAGCTGGTAAGATCCGTGAGTAATGTCTTGGGTGGAAACTTGGTGATGTCAAGTGTCTGTTCCAAGAGATGCAAGATAGCGGTTTGTTTGACAGGGTTCTGAACGCATAGACCAGCTAAAGACTGTAAGCATGGTTTTGGATGATGTGTGTGAAGGAGCTTACCAGCATAGATAGACTTGAAGTTGACCATGGCGCTCGCGATATCTCTACCTTGATGCGTTATGGCTATGCCGCAGATCATGTCTACACTTTCGTCCAAAGTGCGCTGTCGAATTCTAAACTCGTCCACGCCTCCCATCGATGGCTGATTGATGAGAACGATGATCCGTGCAAAATGAAAGGTTTGCATGGCAGCTGCATACGAAGGAGGATGGATCCAGATGGGTGTGAACAGAGCGCCTGGTCCAGGTGGAGGGCCGCGATGGATGGGTTGAAAGGACATCGGGAGCGCCGCATGCCAGTCCTCTAGCGCTTGTAGGAGCTTTCCAGCTTGCTCGATGCGCGTGTTCAGATCGTACTTCTTTTCGTTTGCTGCAAAGTCCACACATCTTCCACATATGTACACGATTCGTAACGCAAGTTCATCCGGGGTGAGATCCATCAAACGCTTGGTAGGCCGCCAGATAGTGAGGACCCGTCGTCCTTCGCGGAACGCAACCCATGTATCTTGCCGTATCCAGTTCCACCAGGCAGCTCTCCGGAGCGGATCTGGGGACTCTCCGTTGTTATTCTGACTCCGCTGTATCCAGAAAATACCACGAAGATGTCTCTCCCAGGCTCCATTACTGTACTGGCCTTCAGAGTCCCACATCTCATATGTGCTGATAAGAATGGAAGTTGATATGATCTCCCTCGACTTATTGTAGGATGGATAGAAGAGATTCTTCGATAGGTAGTGTAGAGTCTCATAGTAATACTGCGTCGCCACCTGAATTAATGGGCTATGAAGTTGTCTGGTCCTGCCATCTTCAGCGCCTGGTTCCGGATCATGTATGTTGAGCCGACGAAGCTGTGGCTCGTTTAGAAGTGCCATGTGCCGCGCCGACACGGCGAGCAAAGATTTCAAAAGGCCAACATTGTGGACCGCTAGAGAAGGAACAGTGTATGTGAACTGCTTAGAAGGGTCGTTCAGGTCCAAAATGGGTCCAACGACATTGACGTAGTGTTGGAAGAGCACAAGCTCGTCGTCCGACATGGGTATGACATCGATACAGTTCCACGGCTCGTGTCCCGATGGATCGGCATCTTCCGTTCGTTCATATGAAAGCGGATGCCGATCAGAGCTTGCTCCATCAGTTGCTGGGCTTTGCTGTCTCGACAAGTTGTTTCTGTCTAGGTCCACATTGAGATTGTACTTGTCGATATTGTTGATGGCATCTTCAGCAAGCAGGTCGTAGTAAGCTAGAGGTGCGGAATTGGGAGAAGGTAACGAGTTGATGACCGTCGATGGCGATTCAAACAAGAGCTCGGGAGAAGCGTTCCAGAGCTGAGGATCAATCTCAGGTGGGATCGCTCGTCTGGCAGGCGCCGGTGATGTAGTGGCAATAGAAGAGGCATCCTGAGCCGGCGACGTGTCAGACTGTACAGAGCCAGATGCATTGCTTGCTGCACCTCCAGGAGGGTCATTGGGTGATGGCCATAAGCACTCTCTGTCGGATTTGCTGCATGTTGCGCATCGCGGTCTTAGCTCGTCACATTTCACCCTCCTTCGTCTACAAGTTAGGCTGTCTGTGTTAGCTAGTGATCAACTAGGTACTTTGCACGCTGGATCTTATCAGGCTAGCGAGCTTTACCATGGGGTGATACGGGATAACACGTGCTGGGGGAACAGCTTACCATCCAGTTGTCGTACGTAAGCCCTGCAAGAGACGCGTCTAGTCAGTAAAGGTCTCACATGCAGTGGAGATAGGCAAACTTACTCGCGCTCGTGAGGGACGGGGTTTGCGCGGCTTGGGATTGCCTGTTGACGATGCTTGCATCACGAATGATGTTGCGCATGCTGGTGGAACTTCGCTTGGCCCTCGAGGATCCGCTTCGGCGGTTAGGCCTGCCGTGGGGAACGAGTCTCTGACCAACGGGACAGGCTTCAGACTAGTCCAGGATGACACAGCGCATGCGGAGCCCAGTTGTTGATATCTCGCGAACCTAGGAAAGGCGATCAGACGGTGGTTGGGAAACTGTGGCAATTTCGCAAAAGGCCCGCGTCGGATACAGTTCTAGGACCCCGCGCCAGTCCAAAGCACTGTCCACCACCGGCAGAAGTTGGGGGGCCTGATGGCCATGATACAGTCTTGAAGTCTGTTGAGAAGAAGTGAAGAAGTTGCGTTTATGCAGAAAGGAGGTATTTTGATGATAATGACTGGTTGTGTACGATGCCAGGACGTGCTTAGTCAGTCGTGGTTGTTGCGCGTTCCGGGTTCTTTCCGTTTGAGGCGGAACGATCCATCCTTCAGTCAGCACCACCACACCATCAGCACCGACTCCCACACCCGTATCAATACCGGTATACATCACTTTCGTCTTTCCAATGGGTATGAAAATTGGAAGAAAATGCGTTGAATTGACTCTAGATATATCCCAGCCAGCCGGCAGTTAAGAACTCCACCCAATGCATATGGCGCGACGAAGAAGCAACCAAAACCTCTACCAGGCGCCGACAATACCCGCAACAGGAATATCAATACCCGTAGTGTAACTGGCACTGTCTGAGAGCAGGTACACATACGCGCCGCCAAGTTCGCGGGGGTCGGCCAACCTAGGCATGCCGCCATAGTACTGCATCTTCAAGTTCCAGTCGGGCGCCCGCTCAACGTAGTAAGTCATCTGCGTGCGCACAAAACCCGGAGATATCGAGTTGACTCGGATGCCGTGCTTCGCCCATTCCATCGCGAGTGTGTGTGCCATATTGCGGACTGCGCCCTTGGTTCCTCCGTATGGCGCTGATGGCGCTGCCCTGTTTGGCCGGTAGGACGTCATGGACGCTGTGAAGACGATGGACCCCTTGATACCAAGCTCGATGAACTTCTTCGCGGCTGCCGTTGCGCAGAAGTATGCGCCAAAGACGTTGAGGTTGAAAAGCTGCTCGAGCTGCGGGCGGTCGAAGTTGAGTGCGGGCTGGTGCTTGGTCATTCCTGCGTTGGCGATCATACCGTCGATGCGGCCCGATTGTGCCACAATTTCGTCAATGGCTTTGATGACGCTCTCCTCAGAGGTGACATCGCAGTGCAGGTAGTGTACGCGCTTGGGGTTTGCTTGTTGCAGCGCCTGGAACTCCTCGCCGGGTTCGAAGAGGTCCAAAGAGTAGATCTCAGCGGCTTCGTTTGCGAGGCATACTGTCGCGAGACCAAGTCCAATGCCTAAAAGGTCAGCATCTATCCGCAATCTAGATTCGACATGCACCGACCTCTGTTCGCGCCGGTAATAGCGACTACTTTGCCCTTAAGGGTTATCTTCCAGTCAAAGTCCTCCTTCGGCTCAGTCGTAAGGTAGACGGGATTTGGGACACTTTGCTCGACTTGGGCATTGGCGGCCTGACCAGCAGGTGCTGTCTGGTCAGATTGCGGTGTGATGGCAGAGGGAGACATTTCCGATTGGTCTACAAGGGTAGGCTGCGAAGGTTTGGGGATATCTGGAGAGGCAGGTCTCGCGAGAGAATGGAAAATCGAGTTACCACCACCACTTCGCTGGCACCCCGCATGTTTAAGTACATCGCATTTAGGTACCCCACAAAGGCATGTGGCGACCGAGAGCTGTTGATCGGTACCAAATACACCCCGCGGGTGAGAGCGCCGCGAACCAGGTCCACAAGGCCGGGATGTTGTTGAGACTCGGCTCAAACCATCTTCGGAGGCGCGATGGCCTCGTGGCGAGCATACGCGCCGACGCGACGAACACGTGAGCTTCCGACCTTTTGCCTTCGCTTAGTGGCACAAAGTTCGCCTCGAGGCACATAGCCGGGCGCGCAGCGAGTTCATGCATGGAACACGTTCTGTCGTGTTCCACAACCAATCGTAACCGTCAAGTTATCGGTGCAGGCGGGTCTGTAGCGGGCCTGTAGCGGGCTTTCGGCTCCTAGTATGCGACCTGGGCACCTGGGGTAGGGAAAAGGGCCGAACACAATCTGGGGAGGTCCAAGCTGTTTTGAGCCAACATCATCAAAACCTGTGGAGGTGAGGTATCTTCCTTCTATAAAGCTACACGGGTGTCGCACCCATCTGGAGATATCCGCAACGGTTACCGCAACACTGCAAGTCGGTTCCTTCCACTGCAGCTTCGTTCCTGTTACAACGCTGTCGCACCTGTCAACCAGCAGATCAGGACACCATGTCGTCGACACGCCACTCTCAAGATCCAGTCGACTTCAAAGAGATGGACAGCACGAAGCATGTCGAAGTTACTGAGGACTTCACATGGACGAAGGATGAGGAAGCCAAGTTGGTCCGCAAGATCGACCTGTTCCTGCTTCCCACAATTTGGCTGATGTACCTGCTATCGTACATGGATCGCACGAAGTAAGTTGAATTTCAAGTGATGTAGGAGCGATGGCTAACAAGATCCAGCATTGGAAATGCGAAAATCGCCGGTATGGCTGATGACCTTTCCCTCAGCTCCGAGCAATACTCCATCGCATTGGTTGTATTCTTCGTTACCTACGTCGTCTTCGAGCCGCCATCCAACATGCTGTTGGTCCGCCTCAAGCCTTCCGTCTACCTGCCCGCCATCATGATCATCTGGGGAGCATTGACATGCTGCATGGCCGTCATCCACGACTTCAAGCACCTTGTCGCACTCCGGATCCTCGTTGGTGTTTTCGAAGCCGGTTTCGCTCCGGGTATCCTCCTCATTATCTCGTCCTGGTACAAGAAAGATGAGCAGTCGAAGCGCTTCGGTGTATACATGTCTGCGGCTATTCTCAGTGGCGCATTTGGCGGTCTTCTTGCAGGTGCCATTACTGGCGGCATGGAGGGTACTGGTGGCCTTCGCGGGTAAGCAACAAGCTCGAATATAGGACCAAACCTCAAGGCTAACACTGTATTAGATGGCGATGGCTTTTTATCATCGAGGGAGCTGCGACTATTGTTTGGGCTATCTGCGCATACTTCATCCTGCTGGATTTCCCCGCCAACACCAAGCGACTCACCGACCGCGAGCGCTCTATCGCTATCGCACGCCTCAAGGAGGGCGGTGTCCAAACACATACCGAGGGCGATGAGAGGATGGGAAAGGGAAAGTCCTTCCGTCTGGCTATCTGCGACTGGAGAACTATTTCTTTCATCCTTGGTTACATGGTAAGTAATGCCGCGCGAATCATGAAGAATTCGACTAACAGATGCCAGGTCATTGTCGGCTCCTCCACCCTCTCGTACTTCTACCCAACCCTCATGACTGGTCTCGGATACACCGACACAGTCACCGCTCAATACATGACCGTCCCCATCTACGCCGTCGCCTTCGTCTGCACAGCAGTCACAACCTACTACGCCGACGCCATCTCCAACCACCGCGGTCTCGTCATCGCCGGCTGGCTCGGTTTCGCACTCATAACCTCGATCTGCGTACTGTTCGTCTACGAATTCAAGGCACGATACGCACTTCTTGTTCTCATGGCCGCTGGACTCTGGTCCTCCAACGCTGTATCGCTATCTTTCGCTAGTGCGACCTTCGGATCCATGCAGCCGGAAGTTAGGGCTATTGCGATTGCGCTTGTCAACGCGATGGGCAACCTTGCGCAGATCTATGGCGCATACCTCTTCCCTGCCGACGACAAGCCAAAGTACCTCATGGGCTTCGGCGTCATCTCTGGTATGCTGGGTCTTGGCATCGCGGTATACATCTCCCTTCACATCGCTCTGAGGAGGAAGGAGGGAATCACAGCATTCTTTTGAGATATCTCAGAATAGCTATTGATAGGAGGCTGGGTGTCACCAGTCATGCTTGTCAACATGTATATATTATGACAGCGTTCAAATTTCATGGCAATGATCACAAATATGATCACAAGAACGACCGCATGTGCGCAGGTGATGGGTGACAAAACTGACGTGGCTCCATCATGCATCAACAGCATTCAGTAACCTTCTACTTTCATATTCCAGGAGTACGCAGTCACAACAGCCCTTCGGTATAAAAACGATACTAACCTCCTAGTGCCACAAAGTTTTCTGCGATAGAACTTCTCATACCGCATACTACACCACCCGAGAAAGGTACAAGCAAAGCGCAGCAACCCAGAGTTGATTCTAAGAGCCAGCATCTCGCACAGCACGAATAGCACACTATGGGCCTGTTCAACTTCTTCAAAAGCAACATTCCACCTCCGCTCTATCACCACGGCGAACGAGGAAGTGGAAACGAGTACCTATCGCCAATGCCCAGCGAACAAGATCCATCGATCCATGTAGGGAATGATCCTAAGACTATCAAGAAGCGCGTAAAAGAGAGAGTAGACGCCGAAATCTGGATCGAGCGGAGGAAGGCACAGATGGAGAAGAGCGAAAGGAGCGAAAGGAGATGGCGCAAACGTATGAGTCGAGATGCGGAGTACTTCAAGCAGTCTGGACTCAATGATAAACCTTTACCACCAACGCTCAGGGCTCAGCTTGAAGAACGTGGTGGCTCTCGCGATGAATCACACGGTGCAGGGCATTTTCGCCTTGGAGACCACGGGTTTGCTGGCATGGCTGATGATCCTCGTGCTTTGGGATTTATGCCCATGGGTCGTCGTCGCGGAGGAAGACGTAACCCAGGATGGCCAGACCTAAATGGTATGGGCCTTGGCGACCCTCCTGTTCCAGATCATAGCGTTGGGCGGGGGGATAACAGTAGAGGAGGAGGGGGAAGAGGTCAAGAGGGTGGGCGTGGCCCGCGTTGGCCTGCTGGAGGTGGGAAGGCTTCTGCTTGGAACATGCATGATTGAGAGGAAACTATTGGATGTTCTAGTTACGAAATAGCCTCACTGACCGATATGGGATCGATTCTATGCGGCCGAAAGTTCTACCTCCATCTCTTTATCTCCTAGCTTTAGATTGAGTGCTCTAGATTCTTTGTATCTTTACCATTGCACATGTCGGTGCGACGTCTACACGGAATCGAATTTTACTTAATGAATGAACAATGTCAAGATCGAAAAGAAGATTGAGAAGATAATGCGCCTTGGCTGGGTCTGATGCTGCAATATGACAGCGCGGAGCCGATTTGATGAGGTGTCTTCCAAGGTTTGTCTTGAATCAATGACACGCTGTCTCCTTTCACGCTGTTCTATCACGGTCAGGGGATGCCTATAACGAGCCGCACGAAACAGCTCTATCTTTCTACATTACACTCTCTCACACTGCGCTGCACAGGGAAAGTCGCCCGTAAACACCTTTAGTTCAACAGCAGTTCCGCAAATCAAGATCCATTTTCCAAGTTAGCAAGCATGTATTCCGCCGTGACGCACGGAAGACCCAATATGCGCGCGATCGATAGGGAGATCAGGGCCGAAAGACGCCGAGTGCTTACTCCCGAGGAGCAGGAGGAGAAAACGGCGAGGGAATGGATCAAGCACAGAACGCAGATACTTGGATTGCACAACACAACGAGAGAACGACACGGTCTTCCTATAGTGGAGGGTGAAGTGGCAGCAAGCTTCGTACAGCGACCAAGTGAGCTCGAGGCATACCTTTTCAGAACAGCACAACATGGCGAGGACGGAGGTGTATCACAAGAGGAACTAGATCGCAGGGAAAGGGTAGCTTGGGGTGACTATTGGAACGACTGGGCCAATGTAAACCCCAACTTTCCTGGTTCTGGTAGAGGTAGAGGTTTTGGACGTGGGGAAAGGGGAGGATTTGGGCGTATGGGCGGTAGTATGAGTGGTGGACGTGGGCAATAGGAGCACCAGAGCTTGCTGAGAGAATATTTAATGGAACCTATCTTCGTGCCTATTAAGTCTGTGCAACTTACAACTTCTATTTACTTGCCTGATCGTCTTCGTTTCGATGCAGCCTATGGCACTAGTATTATTTTGGTATGAGTGAACAGCTGCGCAACATCTAGGGGCGTCACTCGATAGACTTATGGATAACGGATGAGTATTGTGATAGTGACAAAACTGTTGATGGCTTCTGTGACATTTTGTCCAGCTGACGAGCGCAGCTGTGTACGTGGCGTTACTCTATGTCTCATTAACAGCACATGATCATGCTTCACAGCTACAAGTTACAGCTGCTTCGTATATAAGATCTCTCTCCCAAACTTAGTGCAGCTTCCTACGATCCCTCCTTATACATCAACGTACACCAAATAAGCTACTTAGCAACAACTCCGGCTTGATGCGGTCACCATAAAACCACACCTTTTACTCGAAAACATGATTCCGCTCATGAACCCGCCCTGGGGTAGACGTCGTCCCTTTGAAAGGACACAAGGCAAAAGTCATCTTTTCCCCACTGACGAAGAGAAGAGGGAGACAGCTCAGGCGTGGGTAAAAGAGAGAAACAGGTTGCTTGCAAGGCACAATGAGCACAGGAAAGATCATGGTCTTGAGCCAATGCCAGCCGACCGGGCACAACGTTTCGTCCAGCCGCCTAGCGAGTTAGAGGCGTATATCTTCAGTCGATATCGGTCCAACAATGGGTTTATCAGCCCTCTTAACGATCGGTTCCTCAAGAAAAGAGGCCGAGACTCAGCGCAAGCGGAATACTACGAGTTGCTGACGGAAGCATATGGTGATGCTGAAGAGTGGGAGAAAGTCTACGCTGATCAGTGGGCCAAGCTCTTCAAAGCACCTCACTTTGGTAGAGGGGACGAACGCCGCAACATAAGGCCCGAATTCTATAATGATGATGACGAAGACGACGATATTTATGGAGGAGAAGATCGGGGAATGCCTCGCGGAATGGGCGAGCCAGTGGATGGAGCTGGAGGTTTTGGAGGTGGGGCTGGTATGCGTGTACCTGTTGGTATGGGCCCTGACATTCCCGGTGTGGGCTTTGGTGCTGGCTTCGGCGGTGGCAAGAGGCGTGGGCGTCGATAGTAAGATCTGCCAAATTCACTCCAAAACGAAGACATCTTTGCCAGTAGTGATCATGCATGAATATCACTTGCGGTTTCCACAATCAGGTTCTAAAATCAGCAAGCCGAACCCCTCTCTCCTTCGCTGCAGATGCTCTTAAATGGTGAATGATGTTCGTGTCACAATTGTGTTGCACCCTGGGAACAGATTTAAAGTCCATTAGTGATAGAAGCTTACCTAGGTATCTTGAACTGTTTGATAGCCTCCATTGATCGTTATCTGTGCGATTTTGTTGTGACATATTACCGTATTCCTCTAGCCTTTAATGACGGGATAGTTGCACATCAATTTAGCCACGACATCCATACATGACTTACTCCATGAATAACTCCACAAATGACTCCGAATATGACTCCATATGTGATTCAAGCGATGAATCGAAGAACTTACTGCTTGCCTATTGAAGCATGCACTTGGAGTGCGAGAAGTTATTTCACATGTGCTGGCAATAAAATACAACGTTCTCCCCTGCTTGCAAACTCGTCAAACATCTTGGAAAGACTTTTCAATTATCCAACATCCATTTACCGTCATAGTTGCATCTGGAATCGTTGCACTCATCAAACATCATGCTTGCAGGTCTATTTTCCTCCCAGAAGAAAGCCTACCCTAAAGCCACAGCGGAAGGAAGGAAGTCAAAACCACCCAAAAGCTCCTCTGAGAAGACAACGAGAGACCGCAGATCGGACAAGCGCAAGTCATCAAGCCGCGTATCGGTCGAACGGCTGATGTTTCCTGAAGCACCTATGCCACCGGTTTCGGGTGGCGCATGGACCAAGTTCGCAACAGATTCAGATCATAGTAGCTCGCGACGAGGCCACTATACATCTTCTACACACCGATCGCCAAAGGTCGCCCGCGATAGCTCGAATACTCGGAGTCGGGTCGACGAAGAGTATGTGCGCACGTCGTCTCAGCGGGATGGCGGCGTAGCAGGAAGCAGCAAGAGCCGTCATAAGCAACGCGACCGCAGCGATAAGCATGCAGCAGACGACAATAGCCGACACTATAGCTCTCGACACCGACCAGAGAACCTAGGCGCAAGTCACGCCTCGTCCGCTCATGGCTATAGGAGGCACGAGGAGTACGTGAGGTACGATGCAGAGTTCCACGGAGGCTATAGCAACGAAAATACTTCACCCGAGGCTTCATTTCCCAGAGGGGGCGCTGCACGCTGCAGGAAAGCAAAGGAGGAGAACATGGCCGGTCCAAAGATAGACAAATATGGGTTCCGGGAGTACGTCCCGACCGAGGAGAGTTTGTATACTCAAGGCCAGGAAACTTTCTACACTGAACTTGTGTCTCCGAGCTGGAAGAGGGGTTGGGGTAAAGCTTGAACTTGGTGGAATGGTTAATTGTTGTAGTAGAGGAGATAGGCTCTCCTACTATTGGTCTAGACATCTCAGGGTAGATCGTGAATGTAGATGTCTGCAATGGCGCGTGTCGCATGCCCCCTTGAGTTCGTCAGCGGAAGTTCAAATGAGACTTGATAATACCGATGCAGCGTCTCATTTTGTGGCGGCAGGTAATAACAAGACTGGTGATGAATCACGGTAGAAGACATGGCTTGGTCGAGTTACACGCATGATTAGAGGACTCTCGTGGTAGTTGCTCATACCAGTCATGTACCGTGATTCACGTCTCTCTTCCGTCACCCGTGAGCTTTCGTAGAGTCACGGTTATGTCGACGTAGTCAACTCTATTTATGAACACCGTGAAGGCGGTCATACGAGTGCATGACCTGATCATCGTCAAGAATGACCATTCACATAACGCTCATTCAAATTTGCCGCCAGATACCTTACCTTATCAATCATTTGCCAACATACTATTTTCCTTGGAAAACAGATCCGAAGACACTTCTTGACGCACAAGCTCACACTCAAGTAAATATGGGTCGTCCTGCGATACAGCTACACCCAAATGCGCATGCGTGGACCCGTACTAAAGACAACGGTGCGGAAACCAAGAAATTCGATGTTGAGAAGCGGAAAGACGTGCACAACGTTCCTGGGAAAGTCAGACCGTCAAGTTACCAAGTAACAAGTCGCGAACAGCATCATCCTCCGCCTAAAACGCAGGTACCGGTTGCAAAGGCGCCCCCACCTGCAGTACACTCATCTAGCACAAGTCTAGCAAGCGTGACGCCAAGTCATAGTCGAGAGAGGCCCTATGCACGAGCTCTACCCGAAGGCGCGGTCGTATCTTACACCGCGTATCCTATAAGCACCATCAGTGAGGTTCCAAGCCATGCAACGACAAGATTGAATCTTACAACTTCCTCGCGTACCCCGAGCGTCGCTCATAGTACGCATAGTACTCACGCTGTGAGTGCAGTCAGCGATCTCAAGAGTCATGCGAGCACCAACAGCGTCTCGCAATCTAGCGTACCTGGAGAACCCCACCAACATCTTCTACAAGCTGTTCCGATACCGTCTCAGAATACGACTAGTTCTCGTGCTCAAAGCGTTGTAAGCACTGCCCCGAGGACAGCTCCCGAACACTATCTGCCCTCGTCCGTGTCAAGAGACAGCTCTCGCGCACCGAGAGCTACATCCGCCGCTCCGACTCACGTATCCGAGATTTACCCGTCTTTGCCCCCGTCACGAGATAGCTCCTGCGCCGCTCAAAGTAGGGCATCTGAAGACCAGACGTCTACTTCTCAGTCAAGAGTTCAAAGATATCGCGCCCCAAGCGTTGTGACCGTCGCATCAAGTACGATACCAGACCAGCACCCACTTTTACCTGCGTCAACTGCTTCAAGCGTAATACACAGTTTGCAGCCGTCTCGTGCTCCGAGTGTCGCTGGCGCCACCCGAAATACGGTATCGGAGGACCGTCGTATATCACCCACGCCTGGATCTAGCAGGCCTAGTGTCGCACCTAGCGGCGTCAGCGTCAAAAAAGAGTCGTCGGAATACCTGCAAGAGAGCCGCTCCCGGGATCCTTCGCGAGCACCCTCCTTACAAGCCCCATCTTCACGAGCTCCATCTTCGCGAGCTCCATCGTCGCGAACGGCTAGCGTAGCACCAAGCATTCGAAGCGAACATACCAGCAGCACTGTGGGTGACGCTCGACTTACCAGCAGCACTGTCAGTGACGCTCGACTCCACGCCGATAAAGAGCACACCAGGTCTGTAATCAGCTGCGGTTCAAGCGAAGTGGAAAGGAGTGCGAGGACCCGCAAACCAAGTGTCGTCCACGGCGAGGAAGAGTTTGCCGATCAAGTGCCCGAACGAGCTCCAAGCACTAAAAGCAGTGTCAAATCGGGTCGCAACGAGCGAGATGTCAGCATCACATCGACAGCTAGAAGTCGTGCGCGCAAGGAAGACTACGAGCCGAAAACGCAAAGCCAGTCGACCTCGAAGCGAGCCTCGAGTATCAAACCTAGTCGGAGTGAGCGAGGCGGCATCACCGCGTCGAAATCCAGAAGTTATATCGAAGTGGATGGCCATGAGTCCAGTAGCGAACGCGAGCCTACTTCAAGACGAGCCTCGAGTATAGCAACCAGTTCTAGAAGTAGCCGAAAAGCATCTCGTGATGACCGTGGCCGCATTACTACATCTCGCACTGAAGGTCCCTGCAATGAGTTAGCAGAAGTAAAAGTAACTTACGAGGAACACGAAGACGACAGAACCAAAAGTCGAGCTCGCTCCGGACGTAGAGGCTCTGCTTCCACGCATCGAAGTAGCTCGGTGTCAAGCACCGCTACTATTCGCGCAGATGAGAGGTATAGCGATGATCAGACTCCTGCGAGCGACAATAATGCGATGGTACGGTACCATGACAATGCTCTGCACACTGCCAAAGCTTCGAAAGATGTTACGCATCGTCGGTCATCCAGGCTCAAGAAGAGCTCTGCAATGAGCGTCGTTTCGGTTTCCACTGCCGCTGGATTGCCTGTAATGCGCCCAGATCCGTCGGATAGCGAAGCTGAACAGACATCTGGGAAGAAAGGTCAGCGGTCGCAGCAAAATAGACAGCAGCAGTATCAGCAACAGCAGCAGTGGCAGCAGCAGTACCCACAGTCATACCCGCAGCCGTACACACAGCCGAATGCACCGCAGTATACGCGGCCTTACCCCCAGCAACAGCAGTATTATCCACAGCAACCACCGACCGCCTACGGCGTCTATGGCTATCCAAACGTATACCCGCAACATACAAACCAGTCATACCCGGACCCGCGATATACACATCCACCGCCCACCGCTCAATCATACTATCCAACTGCAGCTGCAAGTTATCCGTCGCCGTACGTGACACCTACGCCTCAATACGGGACGGGGTATGAAAGATTGGGCGAAGAATTTGAGCAGGGTCGGAAAAGCGGTCGTTTGCCTAAGGCCCGAGATAGGCGACGTGAGAAAGTGGAGCGGCCTAGGAGGACAGCTCGCCTGGAGGAAGAAGATGAAGAGTCAGCGCTTGTATATGAAAGAGGCGACGGGGGCAAGTTTCCTAAGAAATGGTTCGATTGAAAGGCCTGATAGTATCGGGGGTGGGATGGTCGGAGGCTGGAGGTGGCGTATGGCTCGGCGTGCCGCAGTTTCGCAGAGCAGAGCTCGGAATTGAGAAACGGGTCCTGGATCGCTCGGAGATGTAGAAGGTATAGATGATGCAGATACTGTAGCGGCTAGACTCATCGATGCATACGTTACACAAGACTGAGGTATGAGTCACTTGACGTTAGTCATGCACCGCTTCTGGTGTGATGCAGGATGAATATACTCTTGCCATCGCGCAATAGTTGACTTCTCAAGTATTTTGCCCTTTGGGATGTTAGAATATATCGCAGTGTCGTGAAATGCATACTGGCCTGCTCATCGTCTCCGCTTTGACCAACGTCGATACATATGTGACCGAGCGTTACAGTGAAGGAGATAGCTGAACGGATGACTTGGAACCTGTCACGTATTTGACTGCTGGCCTCCATGTCACATATGCGCCTACCATGGACATTCTGGTTGTGAACCTTACGAAGAACGCAGGTCGCATGGCCTGCCAACACCGTCAATAGCGGAGAAATCAGATGCCAACTCTTTGAATGCGCGGTGTCACATACCGCCAGGGAAGAGAGCGTAACACGCCCATCTGTACCTATAAATGCCACTACCGCATACCCCAATCCTTATACAAAACAACTCATACAAGCCCTAATTCGATTTCCAGCTGTCATCGAAACCACTGGCAGTACTTTGATACTTCAATCGATCTTACTTTACACCAATCACGAACCACCCGATCAATAAATAGATACAGACTCCAGTAAAACGATGTCTGTCGCTAGGGAAGATCCGGAGAGGAAGCTTGCCAGAGACTCTCGCACATCCAAGACCATCCACCAAAAGCTCAAGTCGACGGAGGGAAGCGCGATTTCGCAAGGCACTATAAGCGGGACCAATAAACTCGCCAGAGAGGCCAACCAGCACCGGAAACAACAAGCTTATGGGAGGCAGATGCGCGAGACGAGGGAGAGGCAGAAACACGAAACCCCTAAGAGAAAGGAGCACGAAGCCTATGAGAGGCAGAAACACCAAACCAACGAGAGGCAGAAATACCAAGTCGAAAAGAACCAGCATAGCAGCACCGATGAGAAGAGGAAAACCCAAGGAAAAATCTTGGTTAGCAAGAGCACGGCGACCTTCTTGAGCGGCAGAGCGGGCCCGAATCTACTCGGTGGCAGTCGTAGAGCAGACCAATACTAAAGGCAGGAAACAAGACATTTGGCGATATGCGAAACGCGATCGATAAGGACCACTGGTAGAAAGGTGGATGATAGTCGATGTCTTTGGTGTCTACCCTTGTGACAGGTTCTCATGGTTCTCGAATTATTGTACGCGATGGATTTAACGTATTGGAAGGCGTTTGGTGCACTGGTGTCATGTCAACAGCATCGGTAATAGATGGAATGTCGTAGAGGTCTGTGACCTTAATAAAATCTTGGAAGTTGTCGCGTCTTCACCGTTTCAGCCGTGGTCCACATAGTGCCACTGTGCTTCTCCGGGCCAAAGCATTCCTTTTCCACTCGTCGACGATCCTAAACAGCAGCTCTTTCTACCGACGCCAGCTTCGACATCGCACAAGTGCGTCTTCTGTACATCATCGAATTCCTGTGTCCATAGTATCAACAGCATGGGCTTCTTCAAACGACTCTTCGGGGGAAGTAGGACACCACCTCCCATTCACTTCGGTAAGGTATTCGGGATAGCCTACTGGTTCACTGCTAAATAAGCAGGTTCATATTCTGCATACGGTGGATACGGTGGATACCCTGCATATGGAGGGTATCCTACATATGGAGGATATCCAGGATACGAAGAACCAAGACGCGGAAGGAACGTGTATGATGACAATTACGATAGTGATGAGAGCCATGGTGGTTATCGATATGGTGCTGCTCGGCGACGATACCGCAACGGATCAGGAAGAAGTGGTAAGTGGCATTCCGTGAAATGTTTCCGCATCCAGTATTGGATCAGTACTTCCTCTTCCATGCTCTCTCTCAGCGGTCACTATCCCTCAGTATAAGATCGTCATGATTGTTTCTTTCTTCCTATACCTAAAGCATTCTCACCAAGAACCATGGCACGAGCGAAGAAGTTCTGGGTACGCAAGCATGTCCCATCAATCTGGGAAGACTGGAGCAACAGTCGGCGCGCTCATCCAATAGACCAGAGAACGAAACACTCCAGGCCGCGCGAAGAGATGATGGGAATGCCAAATCGTACAATCTGTCATGTAGTAAGCAGAACCGATAGGAAAGAGCTGACCATGAGACAGACAACCCGACCGGCGGTCCGCCAGGCTTCGTACCTGTTGGCAACAACAACAATAGTAGCAACAATGGTAACCCTCCTGCCCCGCAGCGTGCTCATAATGCACCGAAACAAGCACCACCAGCTCGAGGTCCGGGTGTTCAGAGCCAAAGACAGGGCAATGCTCAACCGCCGCCGCCGCCACAACAGCAGCAGCAACAGCAACCCGAGTTCCACCAGATGCCCGCTATGAACGACGCTCGCGGCCCACAACCCGGAGTGGCGGATCCTCGTCTGCCGCCAGGAGGGCAGACTAAATTTGGTGAGAGGCCACAAGGGCAGGGCCGAAGCGAGTATGCTGACGCTGAACCCGCTGTTCCTGATGGCGGGCGGGGCGGAGGTGCGCCTGACGATAGACCGCCTCAGCACCCGTGGATGCCAGAGACGCGGTTCTATAATCAGCAGCAGACGCGAAGAAGAAGATGATGATGATGACGCAAGGTGAAATGAAGATAGAATGAAGAGGATGGGTGATGAGAGTGGAAGGCGCGCTGAGCGCTCAAGCTGGTATGATTAGCTATCTTTGTAGTATGCATCTCTATATGTCTTCTTCGAAAGACTGCAATGTATCATGAATTATCCGACAGCGCGCGTGGTGTGATGACAGTGACAAGCTTGGAAACTGAGTAGAAAGTGAGAGTGAAAGAAGGATGGTGCGGCGGCCACATGGGGAAGGTCTGGCCGCAGGCTTATCGATTGGGCCGCGCCCATCTCCAAAATTTCCACCAGCAGTCCGACACCAACAACTCCAACAACACCGCCAGACAACGCCCACGATGCCGAAACGAAAGCGCGAGACGACCGCCGCCTCCGGGAACCTCCCTCCTCCGGTGATAATAAACCCCGCGAAACAAGCCAAGTACTGCCAGAAGCGCCTCGAAGATGCGCAAAAACCGCTGCACCAAGCTCTGCGCCATGCTTCACAGCTCGAGCGCCAGAAGTACAGTCGCAGAAAGAAGTATGCGACTAAGAAGGGACAAAAAGAGGCTGTCTTCCGATTGAACGCCGAGTACAATGTCCTCAAGGCGCTCAACTTGGAGCAGCTGGGCGACCAGCATTTGCGCAAAACTTTGTCACGGGTCAAAAGCTTGAAGGATGCGGAGCCACTACAAGAATACATCTCCGGAATCAGAGAAGGCAGCAAGGATACCAGCACACTGAATGTCACCGCGAGGATGTTCAAAGTCGTACAGGTGAAGAAGGCCGTGGATCAGGTTATCGAGGACCTGAAGGGTATACTTGGGGTGGACAAAGCCAAGGACAACGAAAAGGTGGAGGAGATTGTTAAGGAATACACGACCGAGGAGATGAAGAAGCACAAGGAAGAAAAGATGGTGAGGAAGGCGCAGAGGACGAAGGCTACCGACACGGGCGACGTGGAGATGAAGGACGCGAGTGACGAGGCAGACGATCCGTACAATGCGTTCAGCGCGCGGATAGCTGAGCCGTCCTCGGGAGAAGAAGACGATGAGGGCTCGGTATCCGGCGATGAGCGACCGCCTAGTGTCGCAGACAGCGAAAGCGAACACGACCCAGACGCCGATCTGGAAGCCGCGAGCGATAGCGAGGACGAGACAGAAGGAGTGGCACAACCAGACGACTCCAGTGACGACGAAGAAGAGAACAGCGATACTGTAGCTGTCTCGCGATCGGTAGCCCCCGCCTCCGACGAGTCCGCCGATTCAGCCTCCGACTCCGGCTCCTCCTCTGACGAAGCCGCCATACCCACAAAGAAGACCAAAACCAAAGCTGCCCTCGAAAAGCCCACCTCCTCCGCCTTCCTCCCCGCCCTCAGCCACGCCGCCTACTTCTCCGGTTCCGAATCCGAAGCCTCAGACCTAGACGCGGACAACGCACCGCGCAAGAACCGCCGCGGCCAACGCGCGCGCCAGAAAATCGCCGAAGCGAAATTCGGCGCAAAAGCCAAACATCTCGAGAAGCAACAGCAGAATGTGAAGTTCGACCCGAAACGAGGCGCTGTTGCCGGAGACGACAAGCGACAACGACGTGGCAAGCCGCTGGGTGGTTGGGGTGTGCAGCAGAGTGGAAGTAATGCGGAGCCGTTGGGCAAGAAGGATGATAAGAAGGATAGGAAGATGGGGCTGGGTGTTAAGAGGGATGATAAGGGTGAGTTGCATCCTAGTTGGCAGGCGGCGAAGTTGGCGAAGGAGAGTAAGAAGTTGAAGATTGATCTTGGGGGTAAGGGGCCTGCGGCTGGGAAGAAGGTGGTTTTTGATTAGGTTAGATACCCCAGAAAAGTTTGCGCGAGTGGGTTGGTAATGAGAGGGCTGTTTCGTGCATGATATGTAGTAAGGGTCGTTGAGATCGTGTTCGTGTGCAATGGGTGTCTAGCAGAGGTATCATTCAACTTCAGTATAGAGATGTCAAAATTTTCAATGAAGAGAAGGACGAGAAGCTATGTCTTTACGCATTACGCGGCATGAACTAGCTATGCTACGATATACGTCTGCCTAAGCCATACCATCGTTTTCAACCCTCAATCCTAAGACCAATTTTCGAATCCTCCATGTCAACGGTATACTCACCGCTACGAAACCGCAAAGAACGACCGGAGACCATATCCCCGCATCACCGACACAACTGTGGGCAGTAGTCTTGACAAGTACCGCGATACCGTCCATGTCGACCGTCTTCAACCAGATACCTCCTCATCCTGTTGAGGCATTCGTGGCGGCAGTAGTTTGTTCTGCAGTGATGGTTCTGCGGCACTGTTAGTCAATGCGAGGAGTAGAAGGCGCCGGGGAGTGGGGAGTAGTGGGTTTGACCCACTTTGAAGCAATCATCGCGCATCCTCTTACATTTTGTGCAGGGGAGGTCGGTTTTGTTGACGAGGTCCTGGGGTTTGTTAGTAGATGATAGTGGAAAGGGGAGGGGTCTACGAGGGACTTACGGCGTCGATGTTGTCTTCGTCGGTGTTCTCTTCGTCGGTCTCATCACGGGAGACAATGGTCTGAGCGACACACTGGGGCGCGGCGCCGCCAGTACATTTCTCAGTGGCTTCGCAGACCTTGGTATTAACCCACTTGCGGCCATAGCAGCGTTGAATGATGTGCCGCTTGATCGGATCGAGGTAGGCGCACTGCTGGCTGCCTTCAAGACAGACCTGTTGCCTGGATGAGATCTCGTTGGCGGCGACAACAGGTGTCTCGTCCTTGTCAGCGATCTCACCATTGATGGTCGCGAGGGTACAGTGAGGTGAAGGGTCCGAAGTACAGATGACCCCGACGTTGCAGATCTCGACATCAACCCAGTTGTGGTTGATGCAGCGCTTGATGGAGTGGCGGCCGAGGAGGATGATGGGGAGGATGGAGCACTTCTCGTCGCCGTTGCGACAGTCTCCGCTGACGGCAAATCCGGTCAGATCGTCGGAAACGCCCGTGATAGCGGCGCCTGAGGCGATCTCGAGGAAGCCTATGAGGGCAAGGAGGAAGATGGTGAGGAGCTTCATGATGAGCCGGTAGTGTGTAAGAGTAGGAATTGATCGAGGAAGTAGTGTAAGGGATGCGCAGAATAGTTTGTTGAGGAGAAGGTATTTGAGAGAGATCGCGATATCACAAGCTACTGACTATAGGTGTAAAAAGAATCTGCGCTGAAGTTGGCCAACAAAATCGAGGTGAAGGCGACGAAACACGTCAGAGTGTCGCGCGCTTTTCTCCAAAACTTGCTCATGGCGGCTGGCGCGTGTTTGATCTGTTGTCGTGGAAAAGGGTAGTGAAAACTGCCCAGCAAGGCCCGCCCTTGGTGGCTGTGGAATGCCGCGTGGTGGTCATCCATTCTGCCCTCGCGCTGACTTTGGACGGTAACATGATAAAGCATTTCTTAAGGTGGCAATGTCGCTTTCCAGACTATCGTGTAAATTCTAGGTGCGTCCGATCAGCGCGTCGAGTTGTTTTGAGGTTGTTTGTTGTCGCTTTGGGAAAATGGCGTGGTCGAAGACGCGTGGTCACGTGGTCAACATGTCGCGTGTCGCTCGGCTACACCGCCATTGGCTGCGGCTTGCTTTCTCATCTCGTGTTGTCGTTTCTTTGTTCGCACCACACCCGTCGTAATCATGTCACAGAAAGAAAATTCCCGGGATTGGGTCCGCGGGTATCCAGAAAAAGGTCGCCCGTACCTAGGTAGGGTTAGATGGTTCAAACACCATCACTATCCACGAACGCGCGAGTGGCCGCTAGTCTCCTGGGACGGGTGTGACCGCGAAGGTAACTTGTACGTCGAGGAGCAACGTCGACGAATCGACCCCGATATGCCAACAGGCCGGCATCCCCTTGAGCGTTTTTCGTTGATAGTACACTCAGCGGAGTACTTGGAGGAAGCAATTCTCGATCACGATCGGATTGAGATGGTGTATTTTCCGCGGTGTGTTCGTGTCACGAAGTTGGTAATCTTCCTTACAGCGTTACATGCACGTTCCGCTGACCAGACATCATAGCCGGATGCTACGGGACATCACCGAAGCTCCATATGAGTTTCAATTACCGATCCGGATGATATATCTCGGCGACCCCTTGCGCGAAAAGGCCCTAGAGATTACAGACGATGTGGTTGCAGCCATGATTGAAGCGCTGCCGAATTTGAAGCATGTGCGCATCGATGGTGCCCCAAAAGTTTGCGACCTCACACTTTCGGCGTTGCTGAAATGCGATGATATACGAACCATCACTCTGACCACCACTCGTGATCGACCAAATATCCTAAGGAGAAAAACGCTTGAGGACGGACCATGGCCACCGAAGCTTGTGTATCTTGAACTTAGTGGCCAGCAACTACCCGCGAGCATTATCTACTACTTCGAATTTTGGACGAGCAAGATGAGAGATGTGGAAATTGGAAAGAGCCTGGAAATCGTCTACAACTTCGAAAAGTACTACATCTTCTGGCGTGATGGGTTTCCGCGATGGTGCAAGGATTGGCGGTTCGAAAAAGAGGGCGCATGGGCTCCCTGGACTGACGCTGCACTGGGGCTTGAATCTGACGAAGAATCTGACGAGAAATCTGGCGGGCAGTCTTAAGAGGAATCCGATGAGGAATCTGACGAGGAATCTGACGAGGTATCCGACGAGTTTTCCGGCTAGACTGGCAGCGGCATGTAATGCAAGGGAAAAACTTTATGAGCACGCGAAGTCTACATCAGTATCGAAAGGCAAAGTCATCGGGCAATGTAGCCTCACAAGCCCCTCTCTTCCATGGATTGTACGCTGTGGGAGGCAACGTTGAAAGTGTTCATTTTTTCTTCATCCAATGGGGCAATTGGAGCGTTCTATACATACGTATCCCTCCGTGACTAAGTATTGTAGTATTGGACTCGTAGTTTACTCTTCAGTCTTCATCATCTCGGCCGGGTGGCGCAGTGCAACGCGTCGCGTCATTAAATGCCCCTGAACTGCGCCTCAAAATCATCGCTTAAGTGGGGCTGTCAGAGCCTAGCTCATCCGGAAGGGACCAGCCGCGTGCCAAGTAAAGCTTAAAGAAGCTTGACATCCTGTGAACGAGTGCTGGCCGCCTCATCCAAATCGCTGTTTCTGTTGGCGTTTGATATCCTCAGGATTGAATTTGATGGAGTTGAAGCGGACATGTTTGTAGCGACTTCTCGTTGCTGGCCATCGTGGCTGCTTTTTGGCGAATACGGGGAGAGCGGCACCGCCTCACCGCCTCACCGAGATTGCGCCACGTTTCAAAGGTCCGGCCGTACGCATTTGCTACGCATCGTGGGCCATCTCGAACAGATCTAGCTGCAGATGTAGTGGACCGATTGATGCGTAAGAGGGGCATAAGTAGATCATTGAATAAATACCTCACCCCGCTTCCATCCACATTGACAGACTTCATACAACTTCTACCAACCTCTCACACTATCTAACATCCACAACATACTCACCATGGGTTTCCTCAGCGAATTGATCTCCGACTTCACCAGCTCTGGCAAGCAAGACCAACAACAACAGCAGCAGCAGTCAGGCTACGGCCAGTACCCACCCCAACAGCAACAGCAGGGCTATTCACAGTACCCTCCCCCACAGCACTCTCAGCAACCACCACCAGTCTCACCACCATGGTACGCTGAGTGGGATCAACGCGAAAACCGTTGGATCTTCGTGAACCAGCAGAACGGCGAGCGAACTTTCCAGTACCCCGGACCCGGCTACGCGCAACAACAGGGCAACTATGGCGCTCCACCACCACAAGGTGGATATGGTTACGGCCAGGATGGGTACAGCAATCAGGGCGCATACCAACAGAGCGCATACGACCCGACTCGCAGTGGTCAGCAGCAAGAAGAGAAGAGCGGCGGTAATGGCTGGAAGTACGCCGCAGCCGGTGTCGCAGGTGTTGCAGGTGGTGCACTGCTGATGCATGAGAGCGACAAGATCGGTTCGTAACCGTCCACTCACCCAACTTACCCACATTATCTCTAACACCCCATCGCAGAAGACGGCTGGGACAGCGCCAAAGCCAACGTATCCAACGGCGTCGACGAATTCGGCAACGACGTCAGCAACTTCCCCGAGAACGCCGCGGGCTGGACCGGCGAGCAAGTCGGACGCGCCGAGAACTTTGGCGACGACGTCGAGCAGAAGTGGGATAACGGCGTCCAGGACGTGGAAGACTTCCCGGAGAACGCAGCGGAGTGGACTGGCGAGAAGGTTCAGGCTGTGGAGGATATACCGCAGGATATTGAGAACAAGTGGGATAATATGACGGAGGGTGTGGAGCAGTTTGGTGATAACATGGAGAATGCGTATGATGAGGGGAGGGACGAGCAGAGGTATGATGATGAGTACTGAGGTTAATGAGGAATGGAGAGAATGATATGGAAGGAATGCAAGGCTGAACAACGAAAGTCCAATGTCGATCATCAAATTGGACCGTGTTCGTTGCAATTTGCATTGTTGCAAGGCCATCTTCAAGGCAGAATTCTTCAACCCGACACGTAGACTGTGCGAAGTAACAGCGATTGTAATTCCGAGTACGAGAGCACCGAAAAGAACAGATCAATCTTCTGTTGTCGAAGTAACCGTACGTGGCGTTGGTAGCGAACTCGGGTCCAGGATCCATTGGCGAAACAACACCACAACCCGGCGTAGTCGCTATGACGACGTCAGGATCTGCCTAGACTCCGCTCCAATACACTGCAGCACCAAGTGTATCCGCGCGAATGATGTCTGCGCATTCTTCTTTCATCGCACGCGCTGCACGGGCTTGGCGGTCGGGTTGCGGTCGTAGAAATCGGACGCGGGATGCCTGACGGAGGCGCAGTCGTGCGATTAAGCGTGTCTTACTCGGGTCCCGTTCCAGCATGCGACTGGAAGAACGCGGTGAAAAGTACCCCGCTCGGCTTCATACTGGTTGTATATAGTGGTCGTGGGCTGCCAGCCTTGTGCTTCATATCGCAATCATTCTTTCACCCCGACCTCTACCCTTTCCAGGTCATCCATCATATTTCCATCCTAACGCTACTATATCCGATACAACCATGAGTTCATCGATCCTCTCCAAGGCCTTGCAAGCCACCTCCCTCCTGGCGTCGACAACCCTGGTTGCTCTTTCGATTGCAACGGTCGCCCTCGTCACACACTACAGCGAGTCGATGGATGCAAGCTATCCAGAAGGCAGCTACACATATTACGGACCCGATGGCTCACCTGCACGAAGGGAGTATTGGGAGGAGTATGACGCCGGAAACAGAGACTTCAACAAAGTCTACATGCAATATGTGACGAGCAACGACGTTTGGGTCTTGGTGAGCGGTTGTGTGGGGTTGGTTGCCGGAGTCGTGGGATGGCTGACAGTGGCGTTCATGATGATGAAGGAGAAGGTATGCCGGATTCTCTCCAACCTCTAGAGGCCCTGCTGACAACTGCTCCAGAACCCCAAGACCGCAGGCTCCCGCTTCCCATGGGTACTAGCCTGCTCGATCTTCTTCGGCCTCGCCGCCTTCGCCATGTCACTCACCTCCACAATCATAACCTTCGAGACCAAGAAACGTCTGGAACGCGAGGCATGCATACCTAGTGCTGCATATTCATACTACAACCCATATTTCGACTGCACGCGCGAACTAGCTGCTTGTAGTATATTCAAGATGCTTTCCAGCGGCTATGATGATCACAGCCAACAGATTTGCAGTGAAGCACAGGCGAGCAGGAAGATGTTGATTCCCAGTTTGGTCTGCGCGGTGGTGCTTATCAGCACGTGGATTGCGCAGGCTGTTGTGAGCAAGAAGGGAGCTGATGCTGAGGCCGACAGAAGGGTACAGGACTTGCAGGAGCAGAAACAAGTGCAGTAGGAGAGCTGGAGACGATGTATAAGCGTATGGGATTTGGGAACAGCAAGGAGACGTGGGGTTTCGTGTTGGAACGCGAATGAATCTGAGATCTCGGAGTAAACGATAGATCGCTAGTACGTAGATAGAATGATATCAATGACACGATACTTTGCCAGCCTTTGGGATGTCGCATGCCGAAAGATCCGTTTTCGGCAACGCGACGGAAGCTGCTGCCGCTGCTTGGCGCCCCACTCAAGTCCCATTCGTAATTGGCTCAACACCGGGGCAAGCGCCAAAGAGGGGCTCACCACGAACGCGCATCGGAAGGATGCGCGATCAACACTACACTGTCGAATCGAGGATAATGCCGAAATGAACAACGCGTCGACCCGGTCGAAGTTACAGAACCTCTTATATGGGATGACCCACTTACAGCATTCCACCTTCCCCGTGTGGACTCCGGTTGGAGGTGTTGAGAGCCCTAACCTTTGCCATGGGTAAATGCGCAGCTGTGGCACAGGTACCTCTGTCTTTCGCGCTCGAGCCCGAGGGGTCTTTTCGCGTACTTTGGTTGTATACATTGGGGGGCACAGGTACCTAAGGACATGCCGAGCAAAAGGTCCCGGTCTCTCCAATGCCGTGAATGAAACATTCTCTTTCCATCATGACAAAGTAGGGAATAACCCTCACGAGAATGTTGTCGGTCAGGTACACGTCCCTTGTTGGGCTCATCGGCCTCCTTACCACAGCTACAGCAGCGGCAGTGAGCGTTCGACAGACGTTCCCAGAGTCAAAAATCTATGATTACATCGTGGTGGGTGGAGGACTCAGCGGACTAGTAGTCGCCAATCGCTTGACTGAAGATGTAGATGGTAAGCACAATTCATCTCCATGAAACGGTTTACCTCACTAACCCCGTCAAGTCTTTGTTCTGGTCATTGAGAATGGCGCCATCGACAACAGACCCACGACAAGCGTGCCTTACTTTGCCAACATCAATGCCGAGAACTATTACACCATCACGTCTGCGCCAGAGCCTTTCATGCAGAACAAGACTTGGATGGTGCATGTAGGCAATGTTGTTGGCGGTGGCTCGGTGGTCAACGGGATGCAGTGGGATAGAGGCTCCGACGCAGACTATGATGCATGGGAGCAGCTAGGGAATCCGGGATGGGGGTATGAAGGCCTCGCGAAGTACTTCAAAAAGTCTACTCATTTTGATGGCCCTTCGGAGGCAGTCCGCCAGCACTTCAACATGACCTTCGATGCCAACGCGTACGTGCTCATGTCGATTTCAACTGTACGGTAACTAACCATGGATAGATACGGTGACGGTCCAGTCAAAGTATCTATACCCAACTACCAATACGAAGACTACGTCGACATCATGGGATCGTTCGTATCCAGAACCGACATCCCTCACTCACCCGAAGGTCTCACTAGACCCATCGGAACGTTCTGGACGCCGAATTCCATTGACAATTCCACCAAGCAGCGCAGCCATGCTCGCAGAGCATACTACGACCCAGTTCAAACACGAAGAAACTTGCGTCTTATGACCAATACCCACGTGGACGAGATATTGTTCAAGAACGGTACTACGCTCGCGGCGAGTGGTGTTAAGTATACGTCGAACGCCGACTTCTCGACCGCATCGGTCTTTGCGAAGAAAGAGGTTATACTTGCAGCCGGAGGCGTGTTCACACCGCATCTGCTTATGCTGTCGGGCATTGGTCCGAAGGATGAACTATCTGCTGCTGAGATTGCTGTGAAGAAAGACCTTCCGGCTGTTGGCTCGAATTTCCAGGATCACCAAGCCTTGTACATGCGCTTCAACCTCTCGAACCAGTCCATTCCCAATCCCGACATGCTTGTCACAACACCTGATCCAGCCTTCAACGCCACAGCTGCCGAGCTGTACGGAGCTAACCGTACAGGTCCATGGACCTTTGGACGAGGCAATGCCGCGCTCTTTCTTGCCTTCAAGGATTTCTCGGACAAGTACGCCGACATAACCGCCCTCATCTCTGAGCAAAATGCCACTACCTACCTACCACGACGCTATTCGAAGATCGATACCTTGCTGAAGGGCTTTATGGCACAGCGCAAGATTCTTATCGAGCACTACCTCTCCGACGACGCGGCTACAGGTGAATACCCGATTCAACCCTGGGGTCGCGCAACAACTGCAGTGCAGAAACCTCTCTCGCGCGGTATGCTGACCCTTAACACCACGCACCCATCTGCAAATCCGATCGTTGTCCGGAACGCATTCCAGAACCCAGTCGATAAATTAGTACTTGGCGAGCTCGTGCGCTGGAACAGAAAGCATTGGACCACCGCACCCCTGCTGCAGCGCTATGCGCCCGTCGAAACCGTGCCGGGCGCACAATATCAGACCGACGACGAGATCTTTGACGCGAGCATCAAGGCTGCTGCTTTGGATCCGACGTATGCGCATTCGAGCGGCGCATGTGCGCTGATGCCAGAAGAGTTGGGTGGATGTGTCGATCCGCAGTTGAGAGTCTATGGTGTAGATGGATTGAGGGTGGTGGACGCGAGTATTCTTCCGTTGATACCAGCGGCGCACTTGCAGGCAACGATGTATGCTGTTGCGGAGAAGGCTGCGGACATCATCAAAGGAGTTTGATCAAGGTTGCCCTAGAATAACAAGGGAGTGAGGATCACCGCCGGAGCTCTGAGTCTTGCTTTCACCGATGCGCTGCGATGGTTTTCGAAGACAAAGCCGTCGCACTCGAGATCTGGAAGCTAGGATATGAACAATGAGATGCCCTGACCATGTATGTTAGCGGACGAATGTCCAAGGTTGCTCTTGAACAAGCTTCCTCGCGCCCTAGGCATCCTTAGTAATAGCCATCCCAGAGGGGTATACCGCTAACTGTATGTGGTATAGTGCGATGCAAACTTAGAGTGAAAATGTTTCCGACCCTCTGGTTTCCCCCGCACCACCAATCCGCTACGAGCAAAATGACGTGCTCCGTGGCAAGCTGTGCGAAATGCGCCAGAAGTGTAATGATTGCTGACTCGCCTGCGAATTATGGGTAACGTGCTCGTGCTCCGTCGAGAAGTAAGCTTCGCCATGAAAAGCTTCCATGCGCCAGCTCTGAGCTCCAGCTCTTACATCGCATCGCATCACCGCGATAGACCTCGCTCCGACCATGACGACTACCGACCCTGAGAAAGATCCTCATGATGTCGCGGCGGCATCGCCCGAATCCCTGGACCGGATACCTTCCCATCTCGTCAACGAAGATCGCCTTCGACGTTCCCTCAGTGCCCGGCAGGTACAGATGATAGCCATCGGGGGCACGATCGGCACTGGACTCTTTCTCGGGACTGGCAAAGCTCTCGCAACTGGCGGACCAGCTTCGCTACTCATCTGCTACTCGATCGTCGGCTTCATCGTCTTCTGCACTATGCTATCTCTTGGCGAAATGGCTGCTTTCGTCCCCGTCGCAGGCTCCTTCTGCACATTCGCCGGTCGCTACGTGGATGATGCGTTTGGTTTCGCCTTGACGTGGAATTACTGGTTCAACGATGCTGTCAGCACGGCGGCCGATCTTGTCGCTTTGCAGTTGCTGATACAATACTGGAGCGACAGCGTCCCATGGTATGCTGTTGGCATAGCCGTATGGGTGCTGATCGTGTTGGCGAACATCATCAATGTCAAAGCCTACGGCGAGCTGGAGTACTGGTTGAGTCTTCTGAAGGTGGTGACCATCGTCATCTTCATCATCCTGAGCATCGCAGTCAATGCTGGTGCCAACACCGACTATGGATACATTGGAGGCAAATTCTGGACCGCTGGAGATGCGCCATTCGTAGGTGGCATTGGAGGTTTCGCATCCGTTTTCGTGACTGCATCGTTCGCCTACGGTGGAACTGAGTCCATCGCAATCACAGCCGGAGAGACGCGCGATCCAGCACGCGTGCTTCCAAAGGTCGTGAAGAACGTCTTCTGGCGCATCTTGCTCTTTTACATCCTCACGGCTATCATGATTGGATTCAACATACCATACGATTATCCCGGTCTCTCGACGAAGTCATCGCGTACATCGCCTTTCACCATCGCATTCCAAATGGCCGGTTCGAAAGCGGCTGGATCGTTCGTCAACGCAGTGGTCCTCACCAGTGTCATATCGGCAGGCAACCATGCCCTCTACGCCGGCTCCCGCCTGCTCTACACACTCGGAGCGAACGGACATGCGCCCAAGGTCTTCACAAAGTTGACGCGATACCAAGTTCCGTGGATCGCCGTGTTGACGACGAGCTTGATATCCATTGTACTTTTCTCCCTTTCTTTCGTCGGATCGGGCCAGCTATGGACATGGCTACAGAACATCGTGGGCGTCTCGAACCAATTGAGTTGGATATGCATCGGCATCTCTTCGCTGCGTTTTCGCGCAGGTATCAAGGCACAAGGAAAAGAACACCTGCTACCCTTCCGAAACTGGATGTACCCTTGGGGCCCTTACATCTGCGTCTTCCTAAACATTTTCATTGTGCTAGTGCAGGGATGGTCGTCATTCAGCCCCAAGTTTGCCGCCGTGGATTTCGTTAGCTTCTACCTAGAACTTCCCATCTTCCTATTGATGATCGTCGGCTGGAAACTTCTGAAGAAGACCAAGTTTAGGAAAGCGAGTGAAATGGATCTTGAGACCGATGTCTATACGAAAGAAGACATGGAGCCGGTTGATAAGGGTTGGAAAGGGAGGAGCAAGAGAATTGGCACCTGGTTTTGCTTTTGAGGACCCACCTTGCGGCTCAGTACGAGCCTGGGGTCCTGGCCATGCTATACATATATACGAAGAAGCATGTCTTTCTGTACAAGTTCCTCAGGACACACCTAAGAGTTTTCCTTGTCTTTCAAGATCACGCGCTAAAAAGACGATTGCTGGCGAACGTACTTTGACTTCAAAAAGATGGATCGATGTGCGCCATCCGGTTGCAGCACCTTTACCATCAATGCGACGAACCGTTCCAACGAGGTTTCATGTGGCGTCGAAGGGTTCATGTATTGTATGCCTCGGCTGGCGCGTAGCTAGTAGGCCGACTGATGCATATTTTAGCATCCGCTGCGATTTGGGGTGGAAGGATGAGCTCGGAGACACAGACCGTGCCTGCATCAGCTCGACGTTGAGATGACCAGATATTGCAAGGCATCGCTGCACAGTTTCACAGAGCGACGACCGCACTGCAGCCCTGTATCGACCGGCGAGTTTTGCCCGCACATTGAGATCCCTATCGCAGAGATTTGCGGAAGGCTGCATGCACAACCTAGGATTAGGAGGCTCCCAGCCCCGCCACGACGGAACGCCTGCTTGGCAGGCGCCAACCAAACCATGAATGGACTAAGTCGCACTTTATCCGCCTCTCAAACCCCCGGCCCAACGCTGCCCGTGCTCGAAGGCTACGCCCCGCATATCCCCTAAACCTCAATCGTGTTTTCGTGCCTCATGCACCCACTCACAGCCGTCGAACACGACCAGGATGTCGTGATAGTCGGGCGTATCTAAAATGACACGATGGTTGGGGTCCAAAAGACAAAACCCACTTTGCGACGAGGTCGCGGACCTTGAGAGTGTCTCTGTCGCTCTCCTTCCACCGACTTGAGCAGTGCATGCGCTGGGTGCTCTGGTGCTCTGTCCCATACGACACTTTATACACATCGCCATGTTTTCTTTCCTCTTGCGAATGGTCTCTATCAATGTCGCTGCTGCGGCACTGATACATGCCCCAATGCCTGCACCCACAGCTCCTGCAATGCTCCCAAGGCAAGGCCCTGCCAATGGCATCGTGGTTATGGGATACGAGCTCATCGGCACGCAAGACGATAAGCCGGTCTGTAAGTACACTGGCATGCGAGCTCGAGCTCGAGGTGCGCTTATCTGACCTGGCAATAGGGTCGATCAAGACATTTCCTCAGTCCGACGGCTACCTTTTTACAACAGGCAGCCTGTATCAATCGTGCAAAGCGTCATCCGCTTTCGAGGTTGATGGAACCACCACGACCTCCCCTTTACCGAAGACAGGCTGTGAGGCATGGACAAGCTGCTCACATACAACGGTGTATGGGTCTGGAGGTGTGACTAGTACCTGGTGAGTTGAGCTGCATGTCTTCCGCGTAGACTCGGCCATGTTAACCAGCTGAACAGCGACGGAGATTATGGGCTTTGCTACTCGGACATCATGTACACCACTTTTGGCGCTTCCGACGCGTACACGCGTATCTACTGCGATTGGACAGGCAGCCATCCGTTGATGTCGACGACACTGTACCAAGCGCTTCCGGCCAATGGTACGTGACATTGCGCAAACGCTATGTTTGACTTATTATTGACGTGTTGTAGTGGACCCAACGTCAGTCGCGTCCCAACAGGCCGCGTCCAGTACACCTGCATCGAATAGCAATCCGTCCATCTCGGCACCTACCCCATCCTCAACGTCGAACCCGACCGGCGATCAGAATCAACCCCCTGCTGGAATCAGTGGGACAGTCAATACATCCATAATTGCCGGAAGCGTCGTCGGAGGGCTTGCGGTTATCGCATTCGCCGGTGTCGCTATCTTATACATCCTCAAGCGCTCCAAGCGCCACTCCGCGGGGACTGCTGTCCCGTCGAGCGACGGTGATTCTATGAATCCGTATGGCACGCCAGAAATGACCAGAGACGGATACCCTGATGCGGAGGCGTATGCGCATACGGCGACAAAACACGGACACACCATAAATGGAGGCGAACTCGATGGGCAGCATGGCACCGCAGAATTGGGTGGCGTCCCGCTTCACGAAGCAGAGGGCCGGCGATGAGAAATGAAAGCAGGAAGGAGCGCAGAGTAGGCTACGAAAGTGGCCAAGAGGGCAGCGGTGTAGTATTGTATGCAAATGCCTCGGCAGTGATGCGTCGTCTGGTCGGCTTACGTACCGCTGCTAGTTCTCGACTCAAGAGCATTCGAGTGAGACGATCAGCCAATGTCTCAAGACGAAGTCGCCCCGTGGAAATGAATGGCAGCGCACCTACCGGTCGCACGAAGCATGCACTCCTTACTTTGAGTCTATGTTCGACAGTCAGCAAGGCAGCATTTGCGCACTGCGACTAATACTGGCCCTACTGACCCCGAGTCAGCAAGGCAGCATTTGCGCACTGCGACTAATACTGGCCCTACTGACCCCGAGTCAGCGCCCTGAAGTGGCAGTGCTGCTGCGCTTATGTAGGCCTCGCTCTGGTCCCCGCAAATCAAAGCGGTGCTGACATGATCCGGCAATTTAGCCGCTCCATAGGCCAGCCTGCTCACCACATCAACACCGACAAATGTAAATGCTGCGCATACAGCTGACATGAATCAAATTCTGTCCAGTTGCTGTTGTTCTTTTCATACATGCGCTACACGACAGGTGGCCGTAGTCCCTCATTTCCTGCAATGGTTTCCATCGACGTATATCTCACAGTATGATAGGGTACAGCCACGGACGTACGTCTCTACCGAGGTTTGGCCGAACGCAGGTCTTTGAGACTGTGGGTAGTCGGTAATGCTAGCAATCAATACGAAGTGATTCTAGGGACTTCATTTCTTCGAGATTGTTGACTCTATTTCTCTTGCTTCGACTTTGCTTTCTCTTCTTCATCGCGAGCGCCTGCTTCCGCCTACTTCAACATTCACTGCCAAGAGATCAAGATGCCTTGTTCCAGCCTATCTAATCGCATACTCTTCATAAGCTCCATCCTACTCTTGGTCGCATCCATTGGCACCCTCGGTCTCACTGGTCATGCGAAATGGCTTTTGGTTCAATACTTCCCCGCTGACGCTTGGTACATCTGGAGAGGAACAGATGGAACATATGACGAGCAGCAGACGACTCAGCAGTGGATCGCTGTTGACTACAACGAAACATATGATAGACTAGCCGTTGCGAGGGCGGTGTTGGGCGTCGTTGCAAGTGTACTGAGTATCTGGATCATGCGGGCGAAGCCCAGAGCTATAATGGAAGAAGATACACAGGTATTATGCTTCGTGATGGCTGTATCTTGATCAGGGCTTACAACGCATCCAGAACTCGCAACATCCCTTCCGGGGCAATATCGTGTACATCACAACTGTGGTACTCGCAGTTACATCGTTCGCCAGCACACTTGCATCCGCGATATGGTCCTTGATCCTGCATTACCAGTCATCTAAGCGTTGTCAAATACCGACAGTGTTGACGAAGTACAACAATGAGTTCACGTGCACGCGTGAGCTAGCAACCTGTGTCATGATACCCGTCATCCGGAAAGCGGATGATGCAGCAAGGAGGCTGGCGTGTGTGGAGACTGTAAGTATAGAGTTCAAGAAAGCGAGTTTGGTAGACTGGATTCTGACTGTTGTGATCTCCAGAAAACCGTGCGTTGGCTGCTTGTTCCCATGCTCGTATTGGGTTTGGCTTTGGTCGTGGGATATGCTGTGCAGATCTGGTATCTGAGGAGACGGGCGGCTCTCGAGCGGAGAGCGGAGGATAGAGTTGCCGTGCTGGAGAAGGCAGACTAGCTAACCGGAATGCGATGCTGCTGGCAGGTTCATGTCACTTCCAGGCAGCACTTGCAGCAAACATTGTTGGAGGCATAAGTTCTGTCGTGTGGCGCACGAACAACCCTCCACATCGATAAACGTCTTCATCATGGAAACCTTTCACGAAAATGTCGAGATCCTCGAATGGACCCTCTCTATGCTACCAGTCGAAGATCTGTTGCGCTACGAGCGCGTCTCAAAACGTTGGTGCGAACTGATCAGGGACAATCAAAATACCTCTAAGACACTATTCCGGTACAGACAATCTATGAAAACGCAGATCGAATTAAGCCCCAGGGAGGCCTTCCTAGCAAAGAAATGGTTGGATCATGGTAACAGCCGTTCCACCAGGTCGGAAGTACTCGCCGACTGTATCGCACACCCTCTTCTGAGTCGCTTCTTCGGATTACCAGAGCCTAGCTCCATTACTGCTTTCGACAACCCCGAACTCCCCTACATCAGCCGCTGGCACCTCCTTCCCACCATCAACAGGCGGAATGGATTGCCCAATCCGGAAGCGTCTTGGCGAGAGATGTTCATAACTTGGCCTCCACTCAAAGAGATCGAATTACACGTCAGCTACAGGCTTCACAAAAGTCAACCGGATCAGGAAGAACCCAAAGTCATCAAGATCCTTGAGCCTGAAGGTATCACGCTGAATCACTTCTTCTATGCCCTTTCGGGTTTTGCAATACTGAAACGGGGGCTTACTGCAAGTTCGATAATGGATTGGAACAAGGCGATCACTAAAAGTTGGTTCACGAAAAAGTACAGGGGCATGCGCCTCATGGTTGTTCTCGTAGTTCATGTGAAAGAAGACGAGTCAGAGACTGCTGCGAGAGAGGCATGACTGCTGCGGACGATAGATGATTTAAGGCGTTGGGTCTTGCCATTCAGTAGGTTCCATTATAATATGTAAAGAGTTCGCATTACAATTATTATGTGAAATAAGATCTACGACTGTTTCATGCCATCTGTCCCCTCACCGCACCAGGAAGCGCCAAGCTGGAATGAGTATCCGCCATGAAAGCCGCCGGGTTGGCTTCAATCATGCTAACATGGAAGCCTTCGCCCGAATCCTTTCCTTCAACCATAACACCAGTCGTAAATGGGCCCTTGATACAGCCTGCACTGTTCCTGACCGTCTCGCTTCCCTCTACCAGCTCCGGGTTGGGGAATGAGATTCTGGGTGGTCCGCTAGCACCGCGCGCGGCCTCGTGGATGTGGGTCGCCGTAGTCGCGGGGGAGTCGAATTCGCCTTGGAAGTTGTGCAGGGTAATGTTGTAACAAATCATGTTGGAGGCGCTGTTGATGCCGAAGTTGAAAGTACCGGATGCGCCAGCGAGACCACCGGTTGGCTCGGTGCCGTTGACGACTTCTTCCGGAACGGCATGAACGAAGTGCGTTGAGGAGAAAGCGAACAGTTGCTCAGCATCGATAGCGTTGGCAGCGACGGCGTCTTTACCGGTCAGGTCGATGTTGATCTGTAGCTGCATGTGACCGTTGCCGATGTCGAGAGGTGATGCAGCGACTGGCGCAGCGGTTGCGCCCAGCGCCAGGCTTGCAATGGTGACGAATGCGGCGGTATACATTATGGTATAATGAGTTGCAAAAGATGTGTATTGTGAAAGTGTGTGCGGTAAATGTCTTGTCAAAAGAACGTGTAGAAGAGAAGCGAAAGAAGCGAAAGGATCAATGAGTGTGTTTGAGAAAGGACTGGTCAACAGCGAATTATTCCTACCGAGCCTCACATAGCGCCTCTTCCATCTGGTTATATACTCGCCACATGTGGTGATACAGCGTACGTGGATGCCTTAGCACCAAGGCTTGGTGTCCGAAATTTGAGGCACCTGTGTAACGCGTGCTGAGTTTCGCGCACCTTGGCCAACACCAACATCCGACTCGGCGCCTTGGAAGCATTGCGCCTCAACGTATTCTATAAACATTCAGCTCAAATCATTGATCGAGCTGCTAAATTTATATCCCGAATTAGCATGCGCACGGGTGCAAAGGTTGATGAGCCCCAGGTACGCATCGCTAATTTGTCGCAGGTTCTCGTTCGCCAAGTACGCAAAACATACGATGCGGATGTCTTGGACGGAATCTAAGCGCATCCTGACTAAATTGGAAGTCTCTTCTCGTGGTAATCTTCTCGCCATTTGCTACTCGTGATCTACTGTTGCTCGGGTTCCATGCCAGCCGGGAGGAAGGGCACGCTTCAGAGGCCGCCCGGGCGTTCGAGCAAGAATTCACCTAAACGGCTTCGTGAACAGTGTGCCAAAATTCGGTCTGCTATCGCAAAGCTACCGATAAGAGCAAAATTTCTGGTATGCAGTTCAGTATTAAGCTATTCACGCTCTTTCGAGGGCGTGGGTTTGGCTTTTCGAGACACGGGGGCGAGCTGTCGAAGGCGAAGAAACAAGAGGACAGGACATCGCTGTAACAGCCTGAAATCCAGGCGGCGGTCTAGGGCTCATGGAACGATTTTATCGACATACGTTGCGATGATGGTGGCATTACGGTGGGTACTGCTGTTGATTGAAGTTCCTAAGTATGCACGGGATGGAAGGAGGGGATGCAGGTGACGCCAGGGCCGATCGATGCGTACTCGACGGATCATAAGGTGTATATTCTATCTGACCTCATCCTTGGCCTGGGTAATATGGACGTTGCCGAGCAAGCACATACTGCACGATTGAAATGCCAATCGATGAGACACCAATACCGGCTGTAGGCAGGACAGTCCTTTTGAACCTCCTTCTAGCCATTATCACCGTCCTTCTTGTCCGAACCCATGTTCCGAACATCTCCACGAGCACCTTTTGCACCCCTGCCGATCGACTTGGAGAAGGCGTGTGCATGGAAGGCACCGCTCTTGCTGAACTTGAAACTCTTCTTGTGACGAATCTGATTCGAAGGACCCGTGCTTCGCAGTTCCAAAGAGTGGCCTTCTGTGGACGGAACAATATCGACGTTTGGGGTAGGATCGATGTTGGACATGTTGGCGCGCGGAATGTGATCCGTGTCGGAGGTTTTGTGTTCGCTTGCACAACGAATGGCAAGGGTTTGAGCCGCCACCTCATCTGCATTGTCGACCCTAGCAACTTCAGCGGCATCTTCGAAGCCATAAGCATCTTCGTCGCGAGCCTCCTCTTCTGCAGCATCAACATCCATATCCTCCAGATCATCGAATTCTTCCGCCATGCTGGACATATGTCGATCCACGTCTTGCTTTTTGAATTCATTCAACTGGTCAAGCTCCTCACGAAGCTTTTGCAGAACGGCGAGCGAGTTCTTGTCTACAAATCCAGGTGTACTAAGTCAGTACAGTGATGTCTCACATCTGCACTTCGCACAACAGAAACTTACCTTGTTTTTCCTCCGCATCGCGACGACTCGTGATGTAGGACTGCTCTGCAGTAAGGCGGTAGACATCAGCGTCCTCCCAGTCATCCAACGCGCTCGCGATAAGTATATTGTTCTTGATGGCGTAGTAGGGTGGGAGTGTCGGGTCTCTGTTGATATTCAGTATCATTTCTGGTGATTTGCGGTCGCTACCAACGTTAAGTTGTACTTCGCAAGATCAATGCAGCCCTCCATGTCATCATTGTCGAACAGGGCCACCGCCTCCTCATATTGCTTGCGATAGAGGCGTGGAGGGAACGGGTCGGTCATTATTGTAAGACGGCTTTCGTAGTTCTCGAGCAACGCAGAATGCTGGGTGTTTTGGGAAATGTTTTTGTCGAGAAAAGAGGTGGTGGGAGAAGGGTAGAAGCGACGCGCGACCGCCCTTACGCCGCCGCGTGCCAAGCACGGTGACAACAGACAGCAAACAACAAACAGAGTGCGCACAGTTGATTAGTCACAAACGAAAAGTTTCAGAACCGATGAGCTCTTGCTGAGTTCTCATTTTGCGCCCAAACCCTTGTTCTCCTGCACTGTCAGGCACGACTGCATAGCCATCTGGGCAACCATCCGACATCATGGCGCGCATCGGACGGCGCACCGCAGTGGACGATTCCGACGGCGACTCTGTCGCAGAGCCTGAACTATCTGAGCTTTCCGATCAGCCTAAGTGCAGGGTCTCCTCCAGAACCAGAATCAAATCTAGGAAGGTCCAAGAAAGCGAATTCTCGCTCGACGATGAGCCCTCAACGAATACTCGTAAGAGACAAAGCAAGGTATGGTCTCAGTGGAATTGTTGCGTACGAATCTTTACTTACCTTTTTGGTTTTATAGACTCCCAAGATCCCTGCGCTGGCGAAAAAGCGACGGCGACCACTTGCGGATGCGCCACCGAACGAAGAGTCGACTGTCATCCTGGCCCCCAAAAAGGCGCTGCCAGCCCCCGTATTCGGCCCAACCCGCGTACAGCGGACAGAATCCACCAAAAAGCTGAATCCATGGCTTGATGCCCGTGACAAGCTCCGCATCAGCGAACAGGTCGCACCAACCAAAATCGAGGTCCCGGAGCTCACTCATATGGAAAATGCGCCACCTAAACCCGATCGTAACTTCAAATACGAGATCGAATGCGCGGACGTCTTTGTCACCTGGGATCCTGTCCAAGGCGAAGAGATGGTCGTAGCCAAGCTCAGTAACCAGGAGCAGCGCGATGCCACCGAGAGATATGCTAAGACAATCAAAACTTGGAGAATCAGAGTATATAACGACAAACAACCGAAGGCTGAGCAGGTCCGATTGCGCTTGTTTCCGGAGCTATCACTTATAGCAACGACTGACAAGAAAGGGTGGTTGGCCAAGAAGTCCAGGGGCACCAACCCGGGGCCACTAGACCCTCGCCATGAGTGGGCTCGTCGGGGTGGTCCACTGGATATCAACGTCTGTCCCACCCTGGAAGACGCCGAGTGCATCGCTGTTGCAGCCTGTAGACTTCTCAATCGATGTCCTGTGGACATCATCACTACAGACTTCCCAGAGGTTTTCAACACTAGTGCTGGCTCTCCGAACGTTGAAGGGAATTCCATGGTTCGCAAAGTCATTGAGCTACTATCACTGAGTTCATGGATGCCAGATTTTGATTATCGCAATCTGCGCTATGTCTTCCGTGCTTCTGGCTGGAGGCCTGGATCATACGGTTTGGACTTCCGCTTCGGCCACGACCCACCCAGAAAGCATCAACGTTCATCCAATTACCGGGTCTCCGTACCGGCTTTCTATGTTGAAGAGCGCAACACTACTAACGATAGGCCTGGGAGCATCTTAATTCAATTCGCGTCCACTACTTTCACAAAAGAGGACATCGACAAGTTACCCCCAGTGCCAGCGCATTTTGCGTTCAAGTGCCACTCACCACCAGAGATGAAGGATACTGGCCTGGAAAGTTTACCAATGGAATCTCTCATTAAGTTCATCGACTACCTTTTCTGGCGGACCTTTGGGCATGTCGGCACCTCAGAGGCTTGGAGATTGGTACCCAAATCCCTGTCTCAAGGATCGCAAGTCATCCGTCAAGGCGTACTTCCCGGGCCCTATGGTGGAAAACATTTATTCAATGTCACAATGAGCTTGCGTAGGATTCACATCTCGCCCGACGTTGCCCGAACTATCATTGGTGTTGTGCCTGTCATTAACACCACAAGCAACGATCTTCCAATGAAGAGTCTGGCTCTCGCTCTACAGAGTGCCTATAACGCCTTCAAGCGGACGGAGGACATACTCAAATCTATTGAGGAACTCTTTGTAGCGATACAAGAGCTGCACGATAAGAAGTCCATACTGACAGTAGATTCATACTGTACCTGCCAAGATGACGCTCACAAACGGGAGGAAGCACATTATTGTATGCTTTGCTTAAAACTTTTCCCATGTCACACCCTGGCATGGACAAAAGACGGGCGCTTGGTGTGTTTCTCACACTTCAAGAAAGGCCCTATCATCTCAGACACTTCGTACGATCTCCAACGGAAGGTACAACGCAAGGCCCGCATGTGCGAGCAAGGTCTTGGCAACCTCTCCAAGAGCGACAGAAGGGACATCAGGCAACGACTTCTTACTCGCCTTACCTCAAATGGTTTTCTGGACGAGTTCAATGGTGAACGTCGATACATCACCGGGAACTCTCCTCTGCGGTTGAATGCCGATGCTACCTTTCCTCTCTTCAAATCGGCAGACCGGTTCTTTGTTCATCACACAGATAACGTCGGCCTCACAACAGAGTTCTTGAATTCGGCAAAGGGTGACGACGTGCCTATCTTACTTGCTCTTGCATCTGACGCCGTCGAAACGCAGAGGTCAGATTTAGCCAAGATTGCAAGGCTAGAGCTCGGGGTGGACCATTGCTTCATGGTTCGCATTGCCATTCCATATTCTAAGGAATCTCGAATCGAGCTTGCCAGGGGTACCGATGATGCCTGGTGGAAGCAATATCTTGCGAACATGCGAACGGGCGTATACAATGGTGTCAGGCGTATCTACAACTACGAGATCTCGTGCTTTTTTGGTTGGATGCAAAAGGACTGGAACAGAGACACTATAACTCGACTCGACAAGGTGTGTCGCCAAATTGAAACCAGCCCGTTGTACAACCCCAAAAAGCTTAAGCTTCCCCGCGGAACCAGGGGTCGAGATGGCTTGCCTGGCGCACCTTGGATATGGAATCCCGCTCATCAATTCATCGATCACAATTGGGATTTCCTATCTGCAACATTCATGCAGAGATTTAAGCGCATGGATGAAACGTGCGATTGGGCAAATGACCATGACCATGAGAGCTCGGAGACCTTATTCTTGGTATGTGTAGTGTTATGGTTTCTTCTCGATGGTGGTAAGGACGAACTTCTTGGACTGCGCATGAGCGTGTTCGCACGACATCCACTTCGTTTCTCTATCGGTCGCGCATTGCACGTACCTCCTGGTTCGGTAATGAATACAGGCTGGCAGAAGAAGTATCCAGACTCGTTGTCGCAGTACAAGGACGTTCATCGCACCATCACCATGGAGACATGGTTCAGCAACAGGGCTAAGAACAACTTCCCTGTTACCAAGGAGAACATCGAGAACTTTACTGCGCAGCTTAAGAGTGTCTCCATGGACTCAAAACATTGGGACAAGTATCCTCCTGACTACCCCTCGACTCCGCTGAACCTCCCCCGTACTTGCAGACAGTGGCTTCTCTCCTGGGGCCAACAAGCCAGGGGACAAGAAACTGGTGAGATGGAAGAGGTCCACGAGGACTCTGAGGATGACAATGCCATGTTATCCGATATCGAGGACAACGATGAGCTCTATGAGCTTGGCGACGAGGCTGTCGGAGGGAAAGGAGGTGGTGTCGAAGGAGGAAATGCCGGCAGCATAAAGGGTGGGCTTGACAATAAGATTGACTACCTTCTGTCTTTTGCAAAGTTCATACCGGAGGCCGACAGGGAGGACTACGTGCGAACTGTTGTTGAGGTTGGAGCTGAAGCCGGGACGAAGAGCAAGCCTCATGACGAGATCGGCAAATCCCGCATCGACATCTTCCAGAGTGCCATTATCACTGCTGGTACTGGAGACGGCGTAAAACTGGGAGACCTCGCCAAAATGTCAGTCGAAACCTGGCAGCAGCTCGGCGCCAATATCGACCACCCTTTCACCCCCGACGAGCTCGAATTGTTCTGTCGTGAACTTCACAAGCTGGAGAACTTCCGGTAAGCACATGAAACGTTCTCCTTTCATAGTACTTGTATACTAATCACCACATCTAGGTTTTTCGAGGACGAGGGCGTCTTGCTATACAAGCAGTAAGCTTTCTCAGCTGCGTCGCTATTGGAAGTGGAAAATGGGCAGATAGAGGGTGGAGTCAAGACACAGTAGAAAATGCACATTCAGCATGCATAGAGAAGAACCTGGCCATCTTGAGCATTGGTAGAATTGTCGCGCGGGCTAAGAGGCACATAGTAGACATGTCCAAATGTGCAAAGTGTCTTAGACAGCTCAATGCAACAAGCATTCCATGATAATTATCGGCTTTCATGCTGTGTGATTCGAATGTCATTTCAGAAAACCGTCTTCGTATGCGGCGAATTCGATAGCCTGCCTAACGAGGCACGTGCTTTTACGGGGAAGAACACATTCCCTAATAGTTGACACTTCTAGTTATTAAGTCTTGTTGATGTTCATTAAGTACGTATTAATACACTATATGAAGTGAAGTAGGTATTGGTATCATAAAGCAGTCATCCTCACACCCAACTAAATTCCAGCACCCGCACCCGGGAACTTGGCAAGCAAAGACTTGTCGTACTTGGCAAGATCAGGGCAGCCAAGCTTCGCAAGGATAGGGTTCAGCGCATCGGTCAACTTCTGCACAGCAAGCAGAACATTGCCGAGGAGGCCCTTCAAGATATCCGGGCTGGCGGAGTTGACAGCCTGGAATGCGAAGCACATGAGGTTGTTGTCTTCGAGCAGGGTCTCGGCGTTGAAGACACCGCCGGTAAGGTCGGCGATGTTGACGCCGGTGAAGGTGTTGGGCTCGCCGGTGTTGCCACCTACGACGGCCATATAGGGAAGAGCCTGGAGTGCGCCTACAGCGTCGAGGGTGAAGGCTGCGATTCCGTAGTCATCACCGATCGCGCGGCGGTACCACTGCGGTAGGTGTTAGTAGATTTCGACCGCTGATGATGCATGCAGAGCAAACTTACGTTCTCGGGAATCTTCTCCTGACCACGAGCCCACTTGAAGCTGCCTTTCTCTCCTGTGACGCCTTCAAACGACTTGAGGGTCTCACCGTCAAGATAACCTGATGGGTACTCTGCAGAGTGATTCGAGAAGAAGTGGAAGGTGAACAGGTAGGTCGCAGTGTTGATAGCGTAGTGGGTCAAAGGCCCAGCCCAGTAGTGTCCGTTGGTGGCGACGGAGTTGTTATATCTTGAACCACGGAAAGGATGCATGACAGTGAGGTCGTAGCCTTGGGGACCGATAGGCATGGCCATGAGTTCCTCGAACTGAGGGAGGTTCAGCGATACTGGGTTGCCGTTCTTGTACAGATCCTCTCGTGTAGGAGAGCAGTCGGCTTCGAAACGGTTGTGTGTCCCGCTCATACCCTGCGGCTTTCCGACGAGACCAAGCCCTGTAGTGAGTCCACCAAGCAGGCCTCCGCTGGGCGGGCCACCGATGGAAGACGAGACGATGTCGCCGCCCATTACGGTAGCAAGGACTGACAGGAAAGCGGAGAGCTCGAGACCCATACCGAAAACTACGGCGCTGTGAGCAATTTGGCTGACGGTCCAGTGGCAACATGCGTACCTTCGTTCGATGCAGTAGTCAGCTGCGTGACGGATGCGATTCCATTGCGGGGGAGATAGCCATGGTTTGCCATGACGTTCAGGCCTGGGCATGGTCCGCGAAGGTCATTCTTGCCAGGTGCAATCTGTAGGTAGACGTGTTAGAAATTGATGCAAGAACAAGTCTTCCATCCCAAGAGTCCACCTACATAACGGTGTTCACCCGTGGTGCTGATACGCTGCGCGTCCGCGTCGAAGCCCGGTGGCAGGATGCTAGCACCAAGTTGTCGCTTGGCCAAGTTGGCCGGCATTTCCTCGACCGCTCTGGTGATTTTTGCCGCCAGCTCTGTAATCTCTGCGAGTCCCTCATCGCTGAGATCAGCAGGGAGGTTGTTGAGGAGGTTGGCGGGGAAGGCAAGAGCTACCGATGAAAGGAGCGTAGCGCATAGAATGGAAGCCTTCATGCTTGCGACTGAAACTATGCAAAGACTAAGGAGCGTATGTATCGGTGACGGGTGAAAAGCAATTTGGCAGTTGAAGTCTTATTATATGCGAACAGTCTGAGGTGTTCACGGCGAATGACATGAACGCCACCAATCAACCATGGCGAATTTCGTAGCGGAAGTTTAATTCAGGAGTGGTGTGCCTGATCATCGTGCTGAGATCATGCACGTCGCTGATGAGATGGCAAACCTTCTGCGCGAGCGTAGAACAATGACTCTGTTCTACAAATGAACGACCGATAGAAGGGCCGAAGTTAGGAAAAGAGTGTGGTGGTGCAGCCTTGGATATGCGCCTGACATGCTAGAGACATCGACTAAGATATCGACTAATGTCGGTCGGCTCATCACGTCATCTTCGATTGGTCGGTAGATGATTCCGATGCTATCGGTCGCAAGGGCGACAAGGCCCCTGATGTGCGCATAGTGCGATTTGGGATCCGGGGACGCTAGGCGTTGTCATGGTGGTGGGCGTGCAGTGGCGCTACCTGGGAACCTGCCGCAGCGTGGAGGCGGGCCTGTAGATCAGATGCCGCTAGCCGGAAGGGAGCGGAGCCAGGAACCGGGCAGAGGCGAATGAGAAGACTGCGATGAGATTCGGTCTTCAGGGTCCTCTCGCCTCTCATTACTCATGTTCTAAATGCTCGAAGAAAGTAATGCGATGGCTAGGATAATTAACAAGACTCAATAGTAGTCATGGAAAAAGGACTGGGGGCGACGCCGATTTGCGGCCGAGAATAGGTGAGCAAACATCTTCGTTATGGCATTATTCGTGATTATCTATTACTCGTAAGCTCCATTACAGCCTCCGTATGTCTTCTATGTGCGTCTGAATGTGGTCTGCCAAGGGCCAATTGTCACCGTGTAGGTGTGCCCGTGACATGGACTCTGGCAATGACTCGGGTGTTGCAGCCGAAACCCTTCCAGTCTTCTCGTCAACAATGAGATCGTCCAACTCAATGTAACCCTCCTTGGGGCCACGCTCCAGGTCGTCGTCGTCTTTGAATAATGAATCTGTGCTCGTGTTCCCCAATGTACGTGATGTGTTCTTGTTCAATCGTCGTGCACTATGATTCGCAAGGGTGCTTGCGTTGTTGGAAGGGTTGGAAGGAGTGCTTCCAGTCCCAGTAGATTTCGATTTGCCGCTTCGGTTTGTTGAGTTGTGGTAATGTGAGATGGCCGTGTTGACTGCTTGCTTGAAGAAGACACGGAGTACCGGGATGGACGTGGCAACAACAGTCATGGCAGTGTCTGCTGTTGACCAAATGACGGATTTATACGCTTGGTCTGCTTTGGTTAGCTCGTTTCAGATAGAACGCTTTAATGACTTACAAGATAGATCCTGGGTTTGGAGCTGCTCGACATATCTGGCTCGGAGAATAGAGGTGACTCCTGCCAAGATACCCAGACTCATGGCAAGACCAACTCCGATCTTCTCCGCGGTACGCATCTGTAGATTCCAGAGGACCTTCCATGGCAATAATGCTAGAGAAATGTCCATGATTGCGGCCCATATAGCCTGAAATCTTCCGTATATAACCGAAGGCTCCTTGTCGATACATGTGCCCGGAAGGATATCAACGAAGGTCTTCGTTATTGGCTTGCATAAGACCCAGGGAAGGACAGCAACTGGTATCGCGAATAAGCCAAGGGTGGCGATAGCAAACCAAACGTAGGCCTTGAGCCATCCGTCGGTCAACCGAAGCAAAGTGAGCCCGAACGAGATTTTGCTGAGAATGATGCCCGTGATGGAAAAGGTGAGCGCAGATGCACCATAATACGTGATACGTTCGAAGTGGCTGAAGTCAACTGGCCAGAAAGTTAGAGATAGGTTGATTGAAGTCTTCTTTGCGAACTCTTACTGTCGAGTGCATGCTTTCCAAAACCGAGGTTGATGCTGAGTTGGTTCAAGATTAGTTGGCCAAGGAGCATAAACTGTGGTGCATCAGCGATCCATTATCTCAGTTCGACCTTTGGCCTCACTTACCCAGCTAATAATGAGTACAATGTCGTCAAACCAGAACTTCTTTTGGGAACGACGGATCCAACAGCGAACAACCAGAAAGACGAAAGAGATTCCACCCATTGACCATGTCGATACGGCCATCAACATCGAGTGCGACTCACTCGGGTCGCTGCGCCAGTTATCGAATTGGGAAGACATCTTGATCGCAGTCGCGGGGGTCCAAGGCGTCGGATACGACGGGAACGTCCAGTCGGTATAGATGTATTAATGTTCAACGGAGTTCCATCCAAAAAGGGCTGTGTTCCTCCGGGATGAGGGTACAATCTATAGGTAAGGATGCTCCGCGGATGTCGACATGTAAGGCACAAACTATACAATAGGCTAGTGCCTGAGACTCTTCCGCATGCCAGGGTCCGGCGAAGATCTCGCCGAGCTCGATCGTAGAAGCTATCGCGATATGGTGTTTGTCAGGTATGCAATTCACTGGAAGTTTTATGCCTATGTGCCCAAGACCATCTCAAAGATGTGGGTATTCGCTGGCCAAACCTCGTCTCGGTGTGAACGTTGCTGGTACGTGCTTTGGGCTTGTCTGACTCGGGCCTGAAGCAAGAGCCGGTAAGGATCAGGTCGGCGTGCATCCTCGTCATGTTCCAGATATTTGACCAATCGCGGTTTTTGCACTTGGCACTGGGGTGAGTGAACGACGGCCCGGGCGGCGGAGATCCCCTCCACTTCGCCGCTTGGTGCACGCGCTAACAACGCGCCCGTCTGTCCCAGCAGTCATACCATCGCGATTTTCAGGTCATGAGCGGGACTTGTACAGATTGATGCCAAGGTGCATTTGATTGTAGTCGCAAATCTTGTTCTTTAGCAAGAGTGGGTCGGCTTCCATTGTCGTACTAGGGCCAGCGCGCGGATAGACTGATGCTCGGTCATCACCCTTTATCCTGATAGAGTTCAATGAATGCCGAGTGCGCAATCGACAGCCGCAACTTTCGGCGATCTGGAACATGCCGCGCTCGGACTTATCTTGGGGATGCTTGTAAACCTGTGACCATGAAGGCAACGGGAGGAGGTTGGACCCAGCAACATCGCACCTTAATTTGATGAGTATGCGCTGGGCAAACGTTGGCAGGAGATGCGGTAGTTAGGTCAAACACCTTCCAATGCAGCGACGTTGGGATATCGCAGGTATCGCGACGTAGGCGCATGGCAGCAACATGTTGTGGCAATATTGCGCGATGAAGCTGTTGGCAAACTGTTCATAAAGATGTACATTCTTAGGGTGTCTGTTTCCATCCACACGAGATGGTGTCTGTGTTTTGGTGAGTGAGGTGCTAACGGCAGATCAGCCACTTCAACGTACCTAGTGGCCTGCGCGTGTGTCTGCACTCTTTCACAGATGACAGCAATGTGCGTGTCTTCAAGATGGGTGCTACCCAAAGCCCCGCATTCGTTGTTAGCAGTGAGCCAATCGATACAAGAGTGCGATGCATTATGATCTAAACTGGTGGTGTTGGTTTTGGTGTAGGTTCGAAGACGAGGCGAACAGCCCTGCACAGCCAACTGTCGCTTGCCTTACCGCAAGTGGATTTACTACTGGACATGTCGACCGAGCACCTCTGGTTCGTCGCTCCTAGTCGTCATGAACACTGCTGACGAATGAGATATCGCTCTGAAGCGGATGTACGAGTTTCGGATAGCTTACACCACAAGTTGATATGTAATGGTTCATTTTCGCGATGCAAGATGTGACCACACACTAATGGTGACCTGTAGTGCATCAGCAGCGCTTTGCAGCCTTCGTAAACTCTGTTATCAGCGATGTGTTTTCAGTCAACACGGCCGCAGTCAATCTGAATGAACATTCGCGCGAGTCACCCTTGTGCTGAGAAACAGCTGTTCGTGACCAAGTCGTTACGGCACGGCGGCTGCGAACCGGAGTGGCGCGCTTGAATTACCCGCCGGGCGTAGGCATGAGGGATCAGGATGCTTGCATGCGCACCTTGCGCTGACCGTGTTCGCGAGTTTCTCATAGAGGGCGGCATATTTCTCCATGTCTAAGTTTCGGGATCTAAACTCTTCTTCGTGGGCCAACCAGCAACTAGGCAGCTGGAATCGTAGACAAAGTTTGCGGAGCAGATCGGCCAGCCTAGCTCGTTCGGGTTCGCACTCGCCATGGACTAAATCAACACCATCTCCCCTCCTAGATTCTCTCTACGTCAACTTCATGTTTTTCGTAGTGTAGGGCATCTGCGCTAGCTCCCAAACTTATGCGTTGGAGCCCACCATCCAGGATACCAGGAAGCCGGTACTTAGAGACAACTTTGAGGCATTTGCCTCGGAGTTTTGGCCTTCGCAGTGATGACCTACACGTATGCATAAGGTTCGACATCTTATCTCGTAGATCGAACTCGAAAGAGGAAGACATGTGAGGGGCTTCGATGCTCACACTGCGTGACGCGCATGCTCCATGAGCCCAACAGGATAGGCTTCGACCTTCAACCTTCAACACACAGACAGGTGACGTATCTGGGCCATTGTTGTCGATGGACTGTTGTCATGTAGACAACGTTGGGGCTTGGAGGGCAAAGCTCAATCGGTCGGGATTGGCGCGGAAGGTGCGGCCAGTAGGTGATCACTGTCTGGCTGAAGAGGGGGCTGAGACAAGAAACGCAGTCGGGGGTGTATTGCTCAACTTATGCGTCTCATCGAAGAAGGAGACGCGCGCTTGTCGAGCGCCGGACGCGAAGTTGGGGGTTCGACAGAAACGATGAGAGACGCGTCCTTTCCCTCGGAAGATGATTCCGAAGACGCGCACGTGCACAATCACCTGATTGTCTCCGCATCTTGGCAGGCACCTGACGGGGAAGAGGGACCCGAGAGTCGACGTCATAACGCACTGCAACTGCTCTCTATCTACGAAGGATTCATTGACGATGTAACCTTAGAGCTCAATCAGGGTGTACAACCGACGACGCCCGCCTGCGGATCGATGCGCGCATGCGGGGTACCTTGGAAAGCGGTGCACCAACGGCTGGGACGCATAAGAAGTAACAGAGACTACGACCCGCCTAGCTACCTCAACTGCCCTCAAGATGTTGGGAACTGGGTTGTTGTCTCTACTGGTACTTGCGCCATGCGCACTTTCGAAAGATGTCGACTATTCGCAGTTTGTGAATCCATTTATCGGGACTGAAGGCGCGATACCTGGCTACGCATGCAAGATGCCCAGAAATTTACATCAAGCTCACTTCTAACAGATACTAGACGGTGGCGGTGATGTATTCGTGGGTGGCGCAGTACCATTTGGCATGGTCAAACTGGGTATCGACACGTATGAAGAGCCCATCAACCAGAGTGCACTCAACGGCGGATATACACCTCAAGGCCATGTGACTGGCATCAGCTTGATGCATCAGTCAGGAACCGGCGGAGGCTCTAAATATGGATACCCTTCCCAGATGCCGCTAACAAGCATTGACGGCGATGTCAATTTGCTGGACAATCGAACTTACTGGCAGGATCGTGTAGGGTCATCAAGCGTGATGGAAAGGCAGCTTCTGACAAGCCTTTAGGTTGGCGAAGACGTTGCGCAAGTTGGCTACTTCCGTACCGAGCTCGAATCTGGTGTCAGGATCGAGCTCGCGGCCTCTCGACACGCAGGACTATACCATTACACATATCCGTCTTCGTCCGAGAAGCACGTGCTGGTTGACTTGTCGCACTACTTGCCCCATCTTACACGCTCGTGGGACTCGCAATTCTACACAGGCGGCGAGATTGAGATTCAACCGAACAACAGCACATACACTGGATACACATCCATAGCAGGTGGGTGGAACGTGGGTGTAAGGAAATCGCTGTACGAACTGCATGTGAGACATGGACTGACTTCGTACACCTACGTGTAGGCACCAGTCACCGTGTACGTGTGCGGCGAGTTCGATAGCCTGCCTGACGAGGCACGTGCTTTTAAAGGGAAGAACACATTCCCTGTCGGTCGACATTTCTGGTCGTTCAATAATGGCACAACACCTCGGCCTACGTATACTGGATCAACAGCCCGGTCAGGGCCGATGAACGACCGCGTTGGAGCAGTATTCACTTGGACCGATGTCACCGAGATCAAATCGCGAGTCGGCATATCATTCATGTCCGTCGACAAGGCATGTTCGTACAAGAACGCCGAGCTCTCTTCGTGGTCAATCGAGGATACCGCGCAAGCGACGCGTGACGAATGGAACCGCGATGTCTTTTCCAAGATTCGCGTTGACACTTCGGAGTCGGCAAACAAGACCAGGCTGGCCTTGTTATACTCCAGCTTGTACTTCATGCACCTCATACCCAGCGAGCGTGTAGGTGAGAACCCGCTATGGGAATCGGACGAGCCATATTGGGATGGTAAGTCCTGGCTCCACGAGATGCATGTGAGACATATACTGACTTCGTATCTCTACTCCTGCAGATTTCTACACAATGTGGGATTTGTTCCGCAACCAGGTCTCGCTCTGGCACCTCATTCAGCCAAGCTACTATGAGTCAATGATTCGATCCCTCATCGACATGTTCAAGCAAGAAGGATATCTTCCTGATGGCCGATCTGGCAATTACAACGGTCTGGTCCAGGGAGGATCGAACGCCGACAACGTCCTGGCAGATGCCTACGTCAAGGGCTTGACGGGTATGATCAACTGGACGGAAGGCTATGCAGCAGTCAAGAAGGATGCCGATGTCTTACCTTTCTTCGACGAGAACCCAGTCGATCCGTATGGGTCGCTGAAGGAAGGACGTGGCGCGCTGAAAGACTGGATAGAACTCGGCTACGTCTCGGCTGATCGCAGCACGCGTGCAGTCTCAAAGACAGTAGAGTACTCACTCAACGATTTCGCTGTGAGCCAGATCGCAGCTGGTGAAGCGCCTGGCGATCGTGACCTCTACCTCCGTCGGTCCGCAGGTTGGCAGATGAGTTGGGATCCTGAGTCTGCGAGTCGTAACTTTTCCGGTTTCGTTATGCCGCGATACGCGAACGGCACTTTCCACAGGACCTACGACATTACTGACTGCGGCGATTGTAACTGGGAAGATGAGAGCTACGAAGGCACTGCTTTTGGTGAGTCGCTGCCTGCCTGCATGCATTCATCTTCTACTTGTACACTAACAAGAAGGTAGAGTATTCCTTCGTCGTTCCTCACGACATCTCGCGCGTTATCACGCTAATGGGCGGCCCTTCCCACTTTGAAGATCGTCTCGACTACGTATTCCAACCAAACACGTCTGGGGTAGACCTCGGCGTAAACGGACTTGGTATCACGACCATCAACAACGTCGCAAACGAACCCGACTTCGAAACACCGTATCTATACAACTACCTCAACAAGCAGTGGAAGAGCGTCGAGCGAAGCCGCCAGCTTGCCAATGACTTCTACTTCAATACAACGAACGGTATACCCGGAAACAGCGACGCAGGAGCCCTGAATTGCTGGCTCATCTGGCAGATGCTGGGATTGTATCCTATAGTCACTACCCCCGTATATCTCTTGGAAAGTCCTTGGTTCTCTGATATCAACATTACTGTCAATCATGACAAGACGCTGAGGATCAGGGCCGAGGGGTTGGATGATGGAGACGGAAAGCAGGGGTACTATGTTCAGGGAGTGAGTATCAATGGGCAGGCCTGGGACAAGAACTGGTTCGAGCATGAAGACGCGGGTGGCATCATGACAGAAGGGGGTGAGATTGTCTTCAGGCTTGGAGAGCAACAGACTGTGTGGGAGTCAGGTGATGTACCGCCTAGTCCTGGACATCAGGTTGTTGATGTTGGTGAGGGCGCACAGTTCTCCTAGGATGGTATAGTACGGCACTGCGCTAACACTGCGTTCGAAGGGCGTAGGTTGAAATAGAAGATCGCGAAGTACAAAAGGGACTCGCATCAATAGATGTTCGTGATATTGACATCTGACACATCTGACACACTCCACCCACCCTCCGATCACGTGAACCACTCTGAAACGCCTCCTGCGACAGCACAACGAGACCCATCCGCCACGGCATTGACCCCGCTGATAGGCCAGAACACATCATCCACAGGACGCGTCACCAGCAAACCGCTCAATAGCACAAGTCAGGTGCAAGTCAACCAACAGCATGAATCATGCACGACATATGCGCTTTCGTTATAGGTACCTCGCCTCCGACACCCGGCGCCTGGATACGCAGGCGACAAGGCGATCACACAGCGACAGCCTCAGCGCCACGGAGAGCATGACACGATGCACTGGAAGCGTACTGCGGGGTGTACATCGCCGTGCCCTTTCCTCAGGCATAAGAAGCCTGCGTCGCCCATCGTGCTGAGAGACTATCAAGCAACATCTTTACTCGTTCCAACAACCTTCTCTTCTATTCCATTCTTTCTTTGCTGTCTGTGACTGCAAAAGCTGACCTGGTGTCATTCGTTCAAACGTACAATACATAATCTCCCTCCCGATTATATTTCGACACCCAGAACCATCAATATGCGTTTCTCCATCGCTACTCTTATCACCTGTAAGCAACCACCGTTTTACACCTGCCATGGGCAGGAGCCCCGAGATGTCATATACTGACACCCCTCCAGTGGCCGCCGTCTCCATGGCACAAGTCACGCCCAACAACGCAGGCGCCAAGAACGTCGGCGCAGGCGACGGTTCGCAATTCATCACCGGCGGCTGCGTGTCTGACGCCGATTGCAGCTCCGGCTGCTGCAGTCAGGTCGCTGCGACCGGCGACGGTGTGTGCTCTGCTGAGGCGGCTAGCCAGCAGAACGGAAAGACGGGCTGTGGATTCACGGACCCGAATGCGGATGCGGTGATTGCGGCGGCGCAGGACCAGGTTGCGCAGCAGGGGTTTAAGAGGGTTGTTCGTAGCGAGTAGGGTGTTGCTTTGACGGAGGTGGTGCCGTTGCGTCAATGATAAGATTGTTTGACGGTGGCTGTGTGTTGTGTCCTGGCTGTGATGTCCTTTCTCGTGATGTGCACCAAGTTCAACTAGTCCATGCGCATTTTAGAATCCGCTCCAGATCGAATCACGTCTTCGACGTGGAGCGGATTCTAAAATGCGCATGAACTAGCTGATTCGTGATGATAACCTCAATGAGCATATCCGCTTCCCGCCCCGAAAGCCGCCCAGAGCCGAGCCACCCAAAGCGCCAATATCAACTCCCGACACGTCTGATCTAGATCATGCCTCAGTTCAATCGTCGGCATCTTGCCTCCAGGCCCCATCTTCAACACCTCCGTCGCAACGACATGGCCTTCGCTGTCTTTCCATTGACTCGGCTCCAATTCGTTCTTCCTCTGCTTCAGTGCCTTTGTGAACCCCCCTGGCTTCCCACAAGTCATAATCTCATTCGGCCGACTGCCCTGCGTCGGCATATGCACTACGTGCCACCGGCGCAGACCAAAGCGCAGTTGTAAAGCGCCGGGTAGTGTGCTCCCTGCTTTGCCTTGGATGTAGTATTCGTTGATGAGGAAGGGCGGGTCGTGGGCTTCGTATAGGACGCTGCTGCTGTCGAAGGCGACGGTCGGTGCGCCGGATTGGAGGAACGTGATCTCTTCGGCTTTGAGCCTTCGTATCCGTAGTTTGTTTATTCGCGCATCGAGGAGAGAGGAGAGCTGGTAGGCGGGCGCGTTGGGTGTGTGGATGAAGGTGCCGTAGATGGTGAAGGTCGTGGCCTTCTCGTCGACGGTGGCGTATGCGGGTGGTAACTCGGGCGGAGGTGATGCTGGTACGATGGTGGGTGTTGGCTCTGGGTTGACAGCAGGTTGTTCGGCAGCGGCGGGCTCGGGAGGAGGTTGTGGTACTGTGGTGGGCGGAGGCGCGACGACGGCTTCTTCGTATGAGGGTATTGGCGCGTTGATGTTTGGGCGAGACATGGCTGCGAAAACCAGAAAAAGCACGAAAGCAGCGGCTCAGTCGGGCTTGCAATACTCACAGTAGTGCACAAGATGAGATTTCAGAGGCTGTGTTCCGCCAAGCATGCTTTCGTATTGATTGATTGATGATGTGAACACGGCAAGCCCGGCGTGACGTACTTCATCCACAACCTCGGCTTCTTCCGCCTGCCAAGACCCCACACCTGCAGTCTCTCCCCACGTCACACCACGAGTCCCACGGCAGTCGCGTGTGGAACCTAGACGCCTCCGAGCCAGACTACTAGAAACGCAGCACTCCGCCGTCATGTTGGTGGCTCTTTGCATCTGTGCATCTTTGTCCAACAGGCCAAGTCGATCATGCGAATCTCGTGGCCCTTCTCCTGCAACTCAGGCAAGAGTGGTTTTACTAGATCGAGGAACTCGGCGCTGCGCTTACTATCAGCAGGAAAGATCGATAGAGAGACAGTTACGCCGAGACTGGCTGAGTTCAAGATCTTTCTCAAATCTCCAATAGTCTCCTCCATATCTGCCTCAATCCTCCAAGTATTGTCAAAACGCATGACGAAGGTGATACGGCCGGCGATGTTTTTGAGGAGTACACCTGCATCGATGTTCGACCACCACGGAAGCCTTGCGAGAATATGGTGGATAGACAACGGCTGTTCGCACATGTACTTCTGAATGATGAACGTCGTTCTCCAATGGAATCTTTCGAGGATCTCATCAGCTAGTGGGTGGGTGGTTGATATCATCGGGTATGGACAGCCGATCGGTGGAGTAGGTATAATACCGTCCGATGCTCCTTTGTGGATGGAGAAGCCAGTGTCGTCACTTGCTGACTTGATGGTGTAAGTGCTCTCCCTAGGGAGTAGATGGTCGTATACCATGTCCCTAACCTCCCGTGGTAGCTTCCCTGTTGGTAGCAATCCGAACATTCTGTCGAGGAGACTGGGGTGTACGAGCTTGGCGTATTCTCTGAGGACCTCCGCGAGCGTCTGGTGGATGTACAGTTCCTTCGGTACAACCTCGGAACGCTTCCGAAGCTCTGCATTGATACGGCGCTCTGCCAAACCAAGCTTCAACGTAGCTGTATCCTTGCTGACCGGGTCTGCGAGGGACGGTGGACCGCTTTGAGAATTTCCATTAAGTCGTTTCTCGATGTCCTCGAGAGTCGAAAGCTGCTTTTCTTTCCACGAGTACAACTCTTGCAGCGTAGAGTCAAATCGTTCCTTCTCAGCTCTTAGTCTCTCCGCAATGACATGTAAACTGAGAGCGTGGACGTTAGCTAATGTTATTTACGTTACGACAGAAAGCCCTGACTGACCTGAAAGCTCGGAGACGGTAGTGCGCATACTCCGTCGAGGCAAGCGAAGAGCGTCCGAAGACATCTACGAAGCCGAGTTGGTCACCAGTGGTATGGGTTGTGAACATCGCGAATACCTTGGGTGATATATTGTGTGATTTGTTTTGGTGTTACGCAAAACACCAAAGGACCCAGGTATGGGTTGTGACACTCAGCTAGCCGAAAAGCTAGTCCCAAAGAGGCAAATTTGAAAGGCTCCGTTGTCAGGACATCAAAGAACGCGTCAACAAAGATTAAGTGATCTGTCAATCTAGGTACACACTACCGTAGGTACGTGATTAATGCTCACTTTCGTTAAGAACTAGACGCCAATCATATCACCCGAATTTCATACGACCCACACGCAAAAGAATGCCCCCGAATAAGAAGTACCGCCAGGCGCAACCCGAGAGCTCAACGGATAACGAGCCTTGCGATTGACGTAATTTGAACCGGCAAAGCTACTAGTTTCGCGTCCTGGGCGAAGCAGCGCTTACACTTCGTATTGCATTCTGCAAAAAGTAAAGCCACTATCTGAGCAGGGGTATGCATCGCCTCAGGAGTTATTCACTTATCAGGATTTAGCAGTGTATATGCAGCATATCCAACACTCATCATAGCCCTTCCTGGTATCGTGTTCACATCATCTAACCCTCCGCCCTCATCTCCGCCTTCTCCCCAGCATCCAGATTACGTCCCGAAAGGTACATCTGATACAGAGACAGCCTCATATACTCGCGGAATTTCGCCTATTGAATCTGATCAGTGCCATAGACTCGTATGAAAGACTTAGGGTGGCGACATACCTTACGAAACTGCCTTCGATTAGTCCAGGCATCAGCGAATGTGGCGCTTCCCTCCCCCGCCGTCCATGTCCACCCGCTAACCCTATCGTCCAAGTGAATCTGGTGGCCTCGAGCCTTCAAGGCCGTCAGGCTCGGGAATATGGCCTCCATGATGATATGAACGTTCTCGTTATGGACAGCGGCATCGATCTCGGTTCCATTATTCGAGGCTGATAGTCGTTTAGTAGTCGCTAACATGGCCTGGCGTATAGTTGGGTCGGTTGGAAGTAGATCCTCGTATCTCTTACGCATATGACCAACCTGGAGATGCCAGTATCGTTCTTTGTTAGGGAATATGACTTCGATACGTGCTCGGGTGTTGGTGAGTTGCTGCAGTAGGTCGAAGCGCTGACGGAGTAGAGTTGTACGCTCTTCAACCTGATAAATGTCCTCTGGTAAGTGGATGTGAACCGTGAAGAGCCAGCGTTTCGGTTGGATGTCTTGCCTCCATGCATCTTGATTGAGAATCTTTTCGATGAGAGCGTCGTGATGGACGTCAAAGCGGCTACGTCGGTAACGAAGCTGTAGAATTTCTAGCGCCGCCTCTTTGCCGACGATGGCGGGATCAACGTAGTAAGGATCTCGGCCTTCAGTGACACTAGCGGCCATGCTAGCACGAGAGAAGTGTGTAGAGCGAGGATTGCTTGGCTTGAGTACATACTCCCTGCCCACCAGTCGGATGTCAAAAACTGGGTTCTGGAAGTCCATGAGTTCCTCGTAGACCATGTCGCGCAGCTCTCGCGGCAGGTAATATCGCAAGGCTTGTAATAATGGCGGGCACTCCAGACGAGAGCATTTGACAGCAGTACGATACAGCTGGTCCTTAGCCTTGCGCAGTTGCTTCTTTGCTCTTGCACGCCGGGCGCCGTGTCCTTTGGGGCAGGTAGTCACTTCGAAGTCGTCGACCATCTTTTGCAGCCTCGCAGCCTTTGCGGCAGTCCTAGTTCGTCAGCGCGTGTTCTCAATCTTCTCAGCAAACGATGCTCACTCATAGCAATTCGCACGCAGCTCCTCAACCGTCAGGATCTTGCCTGACGAGCCGTGGCTACCTTGCGATCGAGTTGTAGATACCATGATTGACAGCGATGTGCAATGGGGAGCAAGCTTTGGGTTCAGGCGATGTTCGTGCACGCGCAAAGGATAAGAGTGATGCGTATCCACTGGTGTGGACGGACCGTAAAATGGATTAATGAGCGCCTGCCAAAGAGGAAAAGGGTCCACGCTAACGAATGTGGTCGTGAGCTCCCTATGCGGAAGTCACGGTAACGCCTACGTAAACACTACCAGAACTCCAAAACAACGTACCACCTGATCACGCTGCCTACCAAGAAAGCCCAGCTCCCTGCCATTGCCGCGATAGCTGCATGTACTTTTCCCTGTTCCTCATTCTCACCGTCCTGGAAGAGAAAGAAACCAGCCATCATGAAACCGAGCCCACCAAGCGCATTAAGAATGGCGCTCTGCCAGTCCGAGTGGAAGAACCTGGGCTTGTACCAGCGCTCCTGTTCGGAGAACGCCAGCATAGCGTTCGCAACCAGGAACAGCGCGCCGTGTACAACCTGGGGCCCGAAAACGATGTATTCAAAGAGAGGGTCTTCTTCCGGAACAATGCCGGGAAAGTCGACGATGCCAGCGAACATAAAGATGATGCCCCCAAAGAGAACGATGAGACCAGCCTGGAAGGCCAAGTTGGTGGCCGACAGCTCCCAAACCTTCTCCCATGACGGTATCCACTTGAACTCCGGTGTACCGAGGAGCGCTGGCCGGTATCTGACTTTCTCAGGCTCCAACTTTGACGTTTCAAGTGTACCGCGGTCTGCATTTAGAGCACTGAAGGTGTCGAAGATGCCTGCGACGAAGAAGAAGATCGATCCGATCAATATCGTACTAGGAACGGCGACGGTCTCTTCGGTTTCGAACTCTGTGGAAGGGTTGAGGCGAGGTAGTAGATCGAAGGTGGCGTTGATGACGAGGTCGATGGAACCAATGAGGAAGATGATCGCTACGAGGTAGATGGGGTCGCGGTAAGGAAAGACGGTGAACATGGATTTTAGCCGCACTTTAAAGGAACTGCTATTGTCCCATTCCATGACCGAAGTGGTGTCGAGATAGCGGTCGTCGATGTATGCTTGGCTGTTATCGGCGTTGCGTTCGACATCGAAAAAGGTCGGCTGTGAGGTACGCTCGGAGTGGCATTTTTCGCGGTGTTCAATGTGGTCGACATGGACGAAGGATTGGAGCTTCTCGGTTGAAGCGGGGCGTGGTTGAAGATCGATTGATAACGTCTCCGATATGCTATGTGGGCGAGGGGTCATGCTCATCCGCGCCTGGCGGATGTACGAAGCACGGATCGTTGCTGAGGCATTCATGTCGGGCCAAGACAGCGGTAAGGACAGTATTAAAGATTAGAAGTTATCGGTACTTGTACTAGGAAATTGAATGAAGGACACAATTCGACACGGTAGGCTTATAGAAAAGGAAGCATCCTCAATAGGCCCTTATGAGAACCCATACCCAGCGCAATCAAACGTTAGTTGGGTGTTGCTGTGTTGATCGCGCGCTCAGACGCCCAAGCCCAAGACTTCACATGTCTGACCCACGAGCTTCGTCATGCTTTTGGCCAACAAGCATCGAGTATTGATGCTGTTAAGCTCAACCAAGCTTTGTGAAGTGGTGCTTGTTTCCCACTTGCTTTTGAAGTGGGTCGAACAGTACGTGGCGCCGTTCCGGATGGAGGAGTGCCGCCACTTGCGTGTGGCAGTGAACTGTTCGGAGTGAGAGTTGTCGGTTTCAGTATTTGCATCGTATGAGACATCGGCCCAAAATAGGGGCGACTAGACGAAAAGGGCCCGGATCGCCGGCAGGCGCCGCTCGGACCGATCATCTTCAGGCACTAGTGCAGTGTGCGCTTCATCCTGGAGGTCGATCTGGAAAGATAGTGGGTTGAAACATTCTTGCCAACTCAAGGCCACGCAAGCAGAAGGAAGGCAAGCGCTTATCGAATGGTGATGTTCAAGAGCGGCGCCCACGTGGTCGCTGGTGGCTCATTGTGGTACTCAAACGCTGGCCTCTGAAACCAGATTGCTGCGCCGTCTTCGAGGTAAAGTTTGTCCATGTCGCATCGATAGGCCTGTCGGGGCATTGAGTATATCAACGCTGTCGCGCACGAAGATGCGTGCCGGCAGATGCCGTGAAAGATCCGCGCAGTGACCGTCTCTGGGTTATCAATGCACCCTGGTTCTGAGTAATGCGAGGGGTGGGCATGCATTGTGCTGGCGGGTTCCTCATCTTGCGTCGGGATCGTCTGGTGTTGTCATTGTTGATGAAGCTGCCGTTCAGACGAGTGGGTGAGAGCGGTCTCGGCTGGAAGGCGGTGCTGACATCATCCGCTAGGCGGCTGGTTCAACCTTGGAAGGTGCGGCCCTCCCATCCTCCTAAGGTTTTGGCGGCTTTCGCGACCCATCACAACAACGCTCTTCGCAAACGACTTCTGGCCCACCTTCTATCTTTTTGATTCATCAGCACGCTTGAAGCGCTCTGTGCTTGATCGACATCATTATAGTATTCGTCGCATGAGCGGTCCGCTTACTGATATTTTCTACAATCTCGACCGCCCTCAGTTTCGAGCGCATCACCTGCTCAGTAGTGGACTGAATACAAGAATAGGCACCTTATCTACTTCAAACCCCGAAACGCAAGATAAGACAACTTCAAGCGCCGAGTCACATTGTCGGTACCTGGGAAGGATGCACGCTTGGCCTTAGGATGGGTTTCCGGGGTCTGCACGAAGACCTAAGAAAAGACGCGCCACATTACGCGAACCCAAGACAACCGCACCCAACCTCAGCCTACATAGCCGGAACCGTCGTCTTCGCCTTTCTAGGAAGTCCGGTCTGACATTCTACTTCAGAGACAAGGCTACAGCGACAAGGCTACGAGGCAAACTGATGACTACCAGTTGATGGAGTGCACAGAAGCCTAGCAAACCATGTACAATTTCACCGGTGTTGAGCCCCAGCGATCCGCAGCTGCTGCGTAGACTGCGGCCAACATCCTCCTGCCAACGATGATCATCCAAGGAACATGTTTCGCGATTTTGTCACTTCGTACCGTTCGCCAGTGTTCATGCGCGTCTACGTTGAGGGCGCGGGAGGATGGCCCCGCGCCCCAACGCGCATACCCGCCGGAAGGAACGTAGCGCATGTCAGCCGCGCCATCCATCAGCAGCATTCACAAATCATCGCAAGCGCCCATACACCCCAAGATTAGATGCATGACGCAGCGTTGCCGAGTCGCCTATGCGCTTACCAGTGCATCGCAGGACGCTAATACTGGAGAAAAGGTAGAGGGGTTCTGAACAGCGAACCAGAGACGCCAAGCTGCTATTTAACCAGTGCAAAAGTGTAGCAGCTTGAGATGAACTCCCGAACTGAACGTCAAGGTAAGCAGTACCGAGCAGGTGCTGTAGCGATATTCTAGGATTGATCGCCTCGTGTACTGTTTTTGGCCCGCACCCTGGACACCTCGAAGCACTCGTAAGGCTCTTCTTCGCCGCATAATTCGCCTTACCAGCTACAGCCTTTCTGATCCAGATTGTGCTCTTTCGTCATGTTTGAGTAATACGGGGTAAGAAGGTCTGGTCGTTTTACTATTTCCTTGTCGTTTCCTCTTGGGTCGCTTTTCTGGACTTTGTCCGTCTTTCCCTGATGTCGAATATGAAGTTACCGAGTGGATATGTCCTTCCCAGAAGTTCATCAGCCAGCCCCATCGACCGAGCAAATACCATTAGGGCCGCATCATGGGTCATTCTTATCATCACGATGATGGTTTTTGGAGCACGGCAGATAATGAAGATTGTTGTCTTTCGGAGAATGGCGCTCGATGATCTCTTGATATTTATGGCTTTTGTAAGTTGCACAGCATATCTCTCGAACTTTGCTAACGCATGCAGTCCTTTGCCGTCAGTCTTTCAATTATAGCTCTTGTCTTGTCGTTCGAAGGTCTCGGTACTGTTGGTCCGTTGACCCTCGAGCAAACCATCTTCCTCATGAAAGGGTACTATTCGTCTGAGATTGTTTACATTGTAGCCATTGGCTTCGCGAAGCTATCAATCTTGGTAATATTCTACAATGTCGTCGTAACGCAACGCATCATCCGCCGAGCTGTGGTAGCTTTCAGTGCGGTAGTGTCAGTCTGGACAGCGGCGTCGCTTGTCGCAATTGCGTTTCAGTGCCAGCTACCTCGACCTTGGCAGATCGTAGGCCCAAGATGCTTTAACTCGGTATGCAACATAGGCCCTAAGCAAACACAGTCTGAAAGCTGACCTGAATAGCGCATCTTTTGGATCGTCTATTGTATCGTCGACATTTCCACCGAAGTCGCAATCATTATGCTTTCTATACACCTCGTAGCATACCTTCAAGTACGGCTCTCAAGGAAATTCGCAGTCATTGCATGCTTTGCGCCGCGCATGCTGGTCTTGATTCTGGCAATTGTTCGTCTCGTTTTGCTATTCCCGGCTACGCTCCATGGCGATCCTCAATACCGACTCTGGGTGCCGGCGATCGTGTCGCAAGTCCATGTGTCCTTCAGCATCGCAACTGCCAGCATTCCGTACATGGTGCCCTTCTTCAAAGGTATTGATGGTGACTTGCGAAGGACTCACTCGACGAAGAGCCGCCTCCATCTCGTCGATGAAGAGACAGGGCGCTCAAGGTCCTCGCTGTGGTTTCGCCGACACAACAAGACCAAGGCTCTTGAACTCTGGAATCCGACTGCAGATGCCGTTGTTCCATACAATCACGTGCCGCAGCTCTCGCCATACATTCCCGCACCAAGACCTTTATCGCCTTTGTCGCCTCCTCGGCCGCAGACGCCGCTCGGCAAGCAGGCTAGCGTTCGCGGTTTGAACATATATATCCCATGTCGAGATCCTCGGCGCCAACGAAGCTTAGATTGGGCGAGTCCACGCACAGAAAGCTCGGGCGTGCTTTCGCCATCGTGCGCATCACCACAAGCTTTGCTTCCGCAATCGTTCATCCCGTCCAGGAAGGCACCCAGCCCGCCGACAAAGATCTACAGTCCCAGACCAACTTCTTCCAGCTCGTGCTATTCCAGTCGCACGCCAACGCCTGTTTTGACTACGCCATATGCGGAACGTTTCTCACTATTCCCGGCTCAAAATTCCTCTTCCGTCTCGCCGCAGCCACAGTATAGCCCATCTGGGTCGTCTAGGATACCACCAATTCGAGCAATGCGGTCGCGAACAATCTCCACGGGCGTCAGGTCTCCCGATCCGTCCGTCCCGAAGAGTCCCTCCGGTGCAGGGGCACTGATGGCACGATCGTCCAGCCGTGCGCAGCCTCGGAAGTTCAGTACCACAACGCACCTTCAGACACCACCACTGATGACCACATATGAGGGAACTGTAATCAGACCCGGTTCGATACAAGACCTAACATCCCCCATGGGTGCAGCCATCAATGGATGGTTTAGCAGTGCCAAGACAGACTATCCTTCGCCATCGTCGCTCATGGACGCCCCACCAAATTGGCAACCAAAGACCGATCAATATGAGCTTTCACCAATGCGCTCAGTCGCCCACCCAAGATCGCCACCTCCAAGTCACATGCGCTCACATGCTCGTGCAGACATACCGCACGATGCGCCGCCGCTTCGTTCGCCTCACGACACCCTACTTCACACACGAGCTTCCAGATCGCAAACCATTCCTTCTGTACGCGATGTGCGGCATAGTCCGAGGATCGTGCATTGTGACCCCTTCTAGCTGTATATCCTTCAGTTTCTGTACCACTTTGTCCTTCGTTTTGCATCTGGGTGGCGTCAAGGGGGTTTCTTTCAACAATTTGTCGCATTGAACGATACGATGATTGTATCACGAACTGTATAACATGTATTTGTACTTTCCATTTACGGGTCTATCCCTAGACCACAAGAGCTTGGTGGTTCTCTTCTGGCGTTCATGGAGTCGGAAGGATATGATGTTGATTACGTCGGCATTCTCACGGCGCGTCTTTGCAGCTACTTCAAACAAGCCATTTCACGAAGACTCGAGTCAAACGCTTTCACATAATTGTGCGCAAAAGAAGCACTTTCTCCACACGACGAGTGAGTGGGTTACGTCGTGAAACCTCGCCGCTTCCCCACTTTCACAACAATGGTAGGTGAACACTACGCTTGCAACCCATTATAAAAACTCTCAGACTTCCCCTTATTGACAATCACACCAATCATTACTTTCAATCAACTCGGTCAAACTCTGATGTCTGCGGCATACAGCAAAACGACTGCCGACAAATTCCGTCTCTGGAAGGTCGACGGCTTCACGGATTCCTCTGGACGGACATCATGTGCCAAGGATGAACGAGAGCACTTCCGACTTCGCTGTCTTGCACTTAAAAAGGTTGTGTCAACCCTAAGGCAAGACTATCAGTCCAAGCAGGCGAAAGAAGTGGAACTCGAAGACTTCATCGCCCGGAAGCTTGAATACACGGACAACCCAGACAATGCTGCGCATGCTGCCTTGTACCAGAAGCGCCTGTTAGTCCACCAATCTACAGCTCAAACTACTAAAGAAAGACTGGCACGTGTTGAAGCAGAGCTGGATTTCGTTCTGGAGCACAATTCCGAAGCGAGGGTCTTCTGCGAACTTATCTCCGAGAAGTTGCCCACAGAGCTTGTAGACATAGTTTACGCTTTTGTCGAACCCTACCCCAAGGAACTTGAAGTCGACTATGATGTCGAACACAAAGAGCCTTTGGGAGACGAAGCCGACAATCAAGCAGTCGTGGAACGAGTATACACCTCTAAGTCTCTGAACGGAGAGTTCAATGGAAAAGATTGCAAAACGCCCTGGTATCTAGACACCAACATCGTGAGCCCCGAGTTTGCCGAGGAGAGACTGAAGGCGTTCCATCGCGAAACGGTTTTCTCTATCGGCCGGTTAGTACACCTCACACGCTTCCTCAACCAAAACCGCTGGAGGGGATACGAGCACCTGGTCCCAAAAGAATTCGTGCGCAACATTCATCTCAAGATACCGTTAGATATGTGCCACGAGGAATGGATGGGCCCGGAGGACTCGGAAACTGAGGAAGAAAGCCAAGCATATCTGGACTCAATCTCAGGCTCTGCGGATGAAGATCTAGAATATGAAGCACACGACTCAGTACCTGAGGAATTCGCGGAACAGTCCCTATGGAGACTTGTCGCTGGAGATACTCTTTTGAACGAGCTCGCGCCGCTACAAACCCTCACACAGAAAGGTGTTCGAATTACTATAGACGTCCGGCCCAGCATGAGGACTTGGTCCTACCTTCTGCCAAAACATATCATGGAGGCATGGAGGGACTCTTCCCACGAGGGCCCATTCAAATATGAAAAGGGCGACGAAGCAGAAAATGAGTGGGAAAACACGGAAGACTTTGAACTCATTGGGCGTCTTCTGCTGCTGGTGCTGATGCAGAAGTTGCTGCCGTTCTTCCAGGATCTGGTCAAGAAGGGACAAGTCGTAACGATTCTGGATGGCCGAGAGAAGTGGTCTTGGGTCATGAGCAGGGACAGTATGAGCGTGGATGACTTGCTGGAATGTAGACAGGCGTTCTGGGCTCAGAAGCCAGAAGGCGTTTTCGGGGGCCAGGAGTTGGAGTTCCGTATACCAGCTCTTGGGGAGGTTGGAGACGTATAGCTATAGCGCTTTGACGTTCAGCATGCTTGAGCAGGTCATGCGCTCCGTATGGATATATTGCTCTGGGTAGTAATTCAATCCATGATAAAACGTTGTTTCGCAACATGCTTACTAAAGTCTACATCACGAACACGTCCCGTTCCATCTTCCACGACTACGCCGCCGCGCTGTTCTCCGCCAAAACCCCATTACCCGTCGCCAGCTCCCCCATCGCCTTCCCACTCCCTTTCTGCTTACTCTTAAAGTACTGCGTGAAATCGTGTCTGACCTGATGTATAGTCTCTGCAACGCTCTTTCCCCACACAGGATCATCACTCGCCCTCTCACACATCTTGAAGAACTCCTTCCTCTTCTCCTCATGCTCGGGGTCCCAGAGCCGGTGGAAGTTTTCGCGCGACATGGGATCGATCATTTCGCGCCAGATCTTGATGCGGATCTCGGAGTACTTGTCGAGAATGGAGTCGTCGAGTTCGTCGAGGTGGATGCCGGTGAAGCAGTCGTAGAGGGAGCCGACGTCGGCGAAACCACCTGTGAGACCCATGCCGCCGCTGATGTTGCGTCAGTAAAGTGCGCGCGTAGTGAATTGGGGCACATACAATGGATTGCATAGATGCGCTGCGTCGGCGACTAGTATGATTCTGCCTACGCGGAAGCTGGGCGCACATCTTTGTTGGAGCTTGTAGGGGCTCATGCTTTTGAGCTTGTACTCATGGGGCTTGGGGTGACCGGGCAGGATCTGCTCGTAGCGAAGGGGTTGGCGTTTCACGAGCTCTTCTTTCGAGAGGCCTTCAGAGTCGCCATATGTCACTCGCCAAAGGCCGTCGTTGGTGATCTTTGCGGCCATGTACCAATCCGTGGGGTGGACGATGAAGTTTGAATCCCAGAAGTCGAATCGCTCGTCGAAGGGTAGGTAGACATTGGTAGCAACAATCTGCGCTTTCAGCGTCTCTCCTGGGTATTCCTTTCCGAACAATGCTGTGCGAACACCACTTGATGCACCATCGGCACCAACTAAATAATCGCCTGCGATCTTCTTCTTCTCGCCGTCAATCGTTTCGACAACTGCGGTCGCGCTGTTGTTGTCTTGCTCCACACCGGTCAATTTGTGGCCCCACTTGATCTCGGTGTTCGGGTAGCTTTCAAAATGCTTCACGAGTAGGGGGCCTAATTGATCGAGCGGTAGCACAACCATTGCGTATTTTGAGTCTTCTGGATCGCGGCCCATGCCACCCAAGAAAGTCCCATCCTGCAATCGCCAGCATACACCTCTGGGGTGCAGCCCGACGGCACGTACATCGTCTATGATGCCTGCGCGATGGAAGTCGTAGACCGCTGAAGGCGCATAGTGGGCAGCTCGTGGGTTGTCGTTGATCCTGGTATCCGCATCGAGGATGGTAACTTTGATGCTGAGGTTCTTCGCTAGGAGGATTCCGAGCAAGAGCCCAGAAGGGCCAGCTCCTACGATAACGACCTGTCGGTGTTAGCGACATGCACATGCAAGCCATCTCGGAGGAACATACGTGATTAATTTTCGGCATTGTGACAGATTTGGACTACTGCATACAGATGATGAGGAAGTATATTTCAACCACATGTCATCCTTTAAGAAATTCAGATGACATGTTCATTATGGTGGGGCTGTCATATCCCCGCCTCCAAGCTTCTCCATACCATCTCGTCGAGTGTCGGCTGAGCTGCAGCTGGCAGGTGCGGGGAACGAGTCGACTGCCCCACATCCATGGATGGTAATCGGCACCGGGACTACGTGGGACCGGACCGGCACTTGTGCACGTGATGCGCTGAGTAATGATAGCCGTGATAGTGGAGCAAAGGGTCTTGGAGCCGCAGCAATGCTTCCTGCAGGGCTGGTGGATCGTGAGGTTCCTAGGTATGACGTAAGGAAGAGCACGCGTCTCCCCTGATGATCATAACTCCGGCGCGCGCCTGAGCCAGACAAATGGCAAGCAACCGTTGCTATAGCGAGTGCGTCTTACGAAGATGGTGACGAAGACATTGCGATACACATAAGAAGTGTTGGGACGACGTGGCCCACGCTATCGACACCTGGAGGTCGCGAACCTTGTGGAGAGTGGAGATAGTCGTAGTGGTGGCAGGTGGTGAGATCTAACAGAATTAGAACGCACCACCTGCGCGCGACGTCATGATCATGGCGTATCGTCGTGTCCGTCACACCCAAACACCCTAGCATGTGACGATGCGAGCGACACCGAAACATGCGCTCCGACTTCTCTCGCGGCGCATTGTTGTTGGGACCGTGAGATGCGCAGGGACTCCCGGGCTCGCGAAATAAGCTTTACCGGCCCTTCAGAGAATTTGAGCCGCAAGTTTGCGCTCGTTCGCCACCAACTCGACCACACCCAAATCCAACACCATGCGACGACCTAGGTAGTCTATCCATCGCTATCGCGTTCAACGCATTCCTTTTCAGTGCGCCTCCGCGGCCATGACTCAACCGTGTGATGAACCTAGGCGCTGGTTAATTCTCGATCATCGCCTAGGAGCCATTGCTCCACCCATGCTATCATAGCACTCCAAGCTCATTCCCACGATGCCCCTAGGTTTGCGACGATTGGGCCGACGCGGGCTGAGAGGCTTGGACGACCCAGTTATACCCACTGTCTCCTTATCTCGGTTTCCCTCAACCAGAATGTCCCAAGCTTTGGCACCACGATGTCCACTTTTCTTGCTGCGCCGACATCCGTCCTGGGTATGGGTGACTGCAAATCTTGGCTGTAGCGGTGTCCGCGCTTTGTCCACTGTCGTCAGTCCAAGAGCTTCATCAAACATTGTGCAATCCTGCTGCTATCATGTTGCTTCAAAGTCGTCGTATGCCGACTCCTGACGGTTCCCTAAAAACTCTGCGCGTCCGGCGAATGCAGGCGTCTTTATACTCTGATATCTTCGGCACGCTTGCGGCTCTTTTGCATCGGCCTTCGCGGGTTCCCTAAAATATACTTAACGCCGGTGCAGCCACAACCGCTGCAGCGATCAAGGTTCTGGAAGTTTGGGCTACGATTTCTGGTGCCTGTCGCGATTTTGGCGCTCCCGACGTTCCACGTCCCCTGCACTTTCCGCTCCACCCTCACGCTGTCAAGCTGACGAACCCGACACCGAACCTTCTGGCCGCTGTGTTTCGACTAGGAAAATTGGGTCGGCACGCCACTACAGAGTTTGAGAACCCTTACAGACCCGTTCGGGACTACGCGACACACCATTGCACTAGAGGCTCTTATCAATCCCACGCAACATTAGGAGTACTCGCCTTCCATCGCGATCCCAACCTTTGACTCGAATCAACATTCCATTCGTACCTGATTACCTCTCATTACGATATCATTATTCGAATTCCAGGCACCATCCACACGCAGGCCACAACAACCAGTCATACCCTGTTTGTACCTTGGAACTCACGATACTTGATAGATCCACCTGCAGGCGCATGAACGGGACCGGATATCAACTCGCCTATTGAGTACCGCCGCCTGGTTAGCGCACAGTCAGCACCCACGCGAACGTTGTATGCACCGAATCGCGTGATCCGGCGCATTGGTTATTATTGCGAGCGCACTGGCTACTCCTGAAGCGCCCAACTAGCCTACGATAGTGCCCAAACAACACAATATCATCATGAATCCCTCTCAAGACGCCGGCCCCTCTCGTCAGGCCAATTTCGAACTCGAGGACCAGATGTCTACCACTCCCGGCAGGAAACGCGTTGGTTGGCATGCAGAACACCCCGCTGTACGAGCAACACAATCACCCGAGGACACAGGCTCTGCTGGGCAAAACACCCCTCTGGTACGGAATGACGTATCACATGATGACCTCCAGAAGATCCGTGCCTCGCTACGCTTAGCTCTTGGGAACGAACATCTACCAGAAGAAGTTATCCAGGAACCTATCACTGCTCCAAAGGATGTACAGAAACCCCGACCAGCTATTCGGAAGCCAGGCCCTCGGACTCCGCCCCCGGAGTTCTACCTCAACGACCAACCAAATCCATTCGACGACCAGAATGCGGCGGCGACGCCTTCAGTGCACCAAGAGCTCAAGGAGAGATCTGGACTCGCTGCTCAACGACGTGCGGCAAGATTGTCGAAGTCAGTGGGCACTTACTCTGCTCCAGTATCCCGGAGAAACTCCAAGGAGCTGGCTTCTCCACCAGTTGAACTCCAGAACCTGTCAAAGCAGTACGAATCAGTCGGCGAAACGACTGACGACGACGATGAAGATCCGCAGTTCATGAAGCGCGCATCCATGCTCCTTCGTCAGCACACCATACGCGCTGCTAATGGACAGCCCGCATTGAGCGCCGAGGATCTTTACCACACCGAAGCCCCACTACGGTCAGGCCAGGTGACACCGGATGCTATGGAGGTTGAGGACGAACACGTCGTTCGTCCTACCAAGTACCGGACAGGAGTATTGGGTACTCTAATGAAGATGTCTAGTAACGCGGCGCCACCTTCGTCATCTTCGTCGTCACGCCGACCCATCCATCACCGAACCCTTAGCACCAGCACGTTCAGCGGAGCTTCGACTGCTGCGAACTCACCCAACCCCTCACCGCCCGCTTCCGGATATTCCACCCCGCGTGGAGGCCGTCCGTGGTTCCGGAGTCACTCCAACAACCAGTCCGCAACCTCCATCTCGCACTTGGTCGGATCGTCGGCGCACAGCTTTGCGGCGCCTGCGCAACAAGAACTAGGCCAAGAGTATGATCAGCAATACAAGAAGACAGCGGCGCGCCCTGGCATGGGCAAGCGGTCTAAGTCAGACGAGTCCATACTCCCATTCAAGAAGAACAAGAGGAAGGAAGAGGAGATCAAGATCAAGATTCATCTTGCTGGTACACTTGCGCGTCAGAACTATCTCCGCAAGCTGTGCAAGGCGCTCATGATGTATGGAGCCCCCACTCATCGACTGGAAGAGTACCTGAACATGTCGGCTCGTGTCTTGGAGATTGAGGCACAGTTCTTGTACATGCCTGGCTGTATGATCGTTGCTTTCGATGACTCCTCGGTCCACACTAGTGAGGTCAAGCTCGTCCGAACCAGTCAAGGTGTCGATCTCGGTAAACTACACGATGTCCATGAGATCTACAAGGACGTGGTACACGACAGGATCGGCGTCGAAGAAGCCACACCTCGACTGGACGCTATTATGGGGCGCAAAGCTAAGTTCAACAAATGGCTTCGCGTGCCGATGTACGGTTTAGCATCCGCAACTGTAGGACCTTTCGCGTTCCAGGCTCGGTTCGTCGACCTACCCTTCTGCTTCCTACTAGGTTGCCTCATAGGTTGGCTTCAACTCGTCGTCGCACCCGGGAACGACCTTATCAGCAACGTCTTCGAGATTGGAGCATCGGTCATCACTAGCTTTGCAGCACGCGCCCTTGGATCCATTCGACACGATGGCAAAGAGATCTTCTGCTTCAGCGCCATGGCTCAGTCTAGTATTGCCCTTATCCTACCCGGTTTCATGGTGCTTTGTGCATCGCTAGAGCTCCAAAGTAAGCACATTGTCGCTGGATCTGTGCGCATGGTTTACGCTATCATCTACTCCCTCTTCCTTGGTTTCGGTATCACGATCGGCACTGTCCTGTATGGCATGATGGATCACAACGCCACCTCGCGCACAACATGCCATGAACCCATGTCGACCAACTTCTACTATCTCTTCGTCCCTGCATTCGCCATCTGCCTGCAAATCGTCAACCAAGCCAAGTACAAGCAGATGCCCTCTATGACCGTTATTGCTTTCATCGGCTGGGTTGTCAACTTCCACAGCTCAAAGTACTTCAAGAGCAACGCGCAGGTCAGCAACACGCTCGGGGCACTGGCTATCGGTATCGCCGCCAACGCCCATGCTCGCTTCGGTCGTCACATCGAGAACTGGGGTCATGACACCTGGGAGAACAAGCTACGGCCCCACTTCGTGAAGGTGCGAAAGATGTGGCAGAAGAAGAACCACGGACCGCTCACGCTCCGTACACAAAAGGTCGAGCGATCGGCTTACGACCCAACCCACACCAGCAGTGGCCACACATCACGAGCTAGCTCAGTCAGCGACTTCACACCTCACACTCGCAAGATCGGCTACGGTCTTGCCGCAGCCGCCATGTTGCCGGCTATCTTCGTACAAGTTCCGTCTGGACTCAGTGTTCAAGGCTCCCTCGTATCGGGTCTGACTTCGGCCGACCAGATCGTGCGCAACCAGACTGGCAACGCTACGACAATTAGCAGCGCCGACGTTGGCGGCAGCACAAGCATCAACTCCATCGCTCTGGACGTTGGTTTCTCCGTCATTCAGATTGCTATTGGTATCACAGTAGGCTTGTTCCTCGCTGCGCTCATCGTCTACCCGTTGGGCAAGAGAAGGTCGGGGCTGTTCAGCTTCTAGAAGAGCCTGCTCATATCACCGGCTTTCTCGCACCTATCGCTCATCACCTTTTTCTCTCATCAACCTGTTATCCGCGGCACTTTCCTCAACACATCAAAACGCATTTCCTTTGTTGTCGTGTTTTTCAAGCAAGCGAGTCTAGCATTTGCAGGAGTTGGGGTTGCTATTTTTACATACATAGAGGCAGCTTCTGCGAAGCTACGAATAAGATTAGACACACGATTCTCGTATAATGTATTACTATCCTCGCCGCTCGTGGGCTGGGCCTTCCAAACAGTGCCGCTCTTCCCGGATATGATGATGTCACCAGGGTGCGCTACCATATGTGGAATAGCGCTGCTTGGCACCCGTTCCCCAAATCGTCATCGCTGACGCTCCAACGCTTCGGTCTCTGCGTAGCAGAATATGCCCATTATTCGTGTGATATCAAGGCGCACCTCTGCACAACATGTCTTCAGATTCGAGCCCTATCATCGCAATACAGCGTGAGTGCTGGGGTGCCGAGGCGCATAGCTACCCCGCATGCTTGCATTTCTAGGGCTATTGACATCCAGTAACATGCCAAACACGTACCCACACGGCGCCTTAACGTGCCCAGGTGTACTTTGCGGCACGCCGTGGCTGAACGCACGCCAGAAACCTGGTTCATGCCACGTAACGTCGTAGCCAAACATCGGTGTCGGTGGTTGGTAGCTCCAGCTTACAAAGCTCGCGGGCTACATGTCCGACCTCATGCGCAACGACTCCATACTAAAGTATCGTGAACATATACATCTCCATCACGAGTAACTTACCTAACAGCTTTTCTAACTCACAGCGCAACCGCCCAACATGACAGTAACACAAATAATCCACTTCCGCGCACCTTCCGCCTCGGAAGCCGACGCAGCAGCCCACGCCGCCGTCAAAGCCCTCAAAGGCGCCAAAGCCCCCGAAAACTACGTCCTAGGCACCCAAACCCAAGACAAGCGCAACCTGCAATTGACATCGGAATGGCACGACCCCAAAGCCGAGTCCTCAGCGGAAGCAAACACGTACCGCGAGACCGTCATCAAAACCCTCGGAAACCCCGACAAGATGTTCCACGTCACCGTTAAGGACGGCCAGTCCGCCTTCGACAACAACGGCCCCATGTCCTCTCCCTTGGTCGAATTCGTGCAAATCTATTTTCCAGCCAGCAAGATCAACGACTCGTTCAGGAATAAGATCGAGAAGGACTTCAACAAGTTCAACGACATGTGTGCGAAGGCTCTGAAGGGGAGTGGTGGGCTGACGTATGGATGGGTGATGGAGGAGCTGGAACACAAGGATGTGAAGAAGGAGAAGGCGAAGTGCTTTTTTGTGGCGAGGGGGTGGGAGGGTATGCAGTATTTTGAGGAGGCGGTTAAGAGTGAGGAGTATAAAGAGGCGATTGGGATTTTGTTGGCGTGGGAAGCGCCGTGGGAGTTGTGGCATGTGAAGAGGGAGTATTAGGCGGGGAGAGGATGGGGGCTAGGATGTGGCGGGGCGTGACGCACAGGTATGAGCCGAATATATCCCGCGGTCTCAAATCGCAATTCCCGTTACCATCATGTGATGCGGACGTCGTCTGTGGGTCATGGTATGGGTCATCGTAGTACCATGTGATCGCGATGCATGTCCTGCGACCACAGCCCTTTTACGTGAAAATTTGGTGTCATTAGAATTACAGTCAATGTGGATGAACGGCGCACCACCCGCCTTCGCTTTGCAGTACCGAAGGCTCGCGTTCTACAAAATAATTTTTCGAGCTAGACGTCTATGTTGAATCAGAGACTACCTATCCGTCATGATATGACAGTGTGTATACAGCAAAGCTGAACAAGCTGTGTCATACATTAGGAGATGTTTCTAAGAGCCAGACGTCTACAATGCCTTGCAAACCCTCTACTTCTCATTATGTAATGGTATGTATGCAGCAAGGCATGACACATACTTCAGCTATCTCGAGTGCCGATGCGTTATCTGAGATGGCTTGGTTGGATCGCTACTCGCTTTGCGTCAGCGCAATACCACTGGGAAAAGTGGATAGATTGAAGTTTACCAAGGCGTCGCATCGGCGCTCAGGTCCGAGCCACAGGCGCAGCAAGACATTACACATACTCTATCTATCGCCATTGTGGGTGCGTTTTATTCGGGAGGGCTCAATTGGATGTTGCTCGCTCTTCGTTATCGCAGTACCAGTGGGCGAAGTGGATAGAATGGACTGGACCAAAGGTATCGCATGGGCGTCTTTAATGTGAGTCAGAGGTAGGAATCGTATATAAGGGCTGCATCCCTGGCTTTTCTACTTAGACATCTTCAGCATCAGACACTATTGAAGACCTTGACGCTAGTACCAAAACACATCCGCGAACTACAGTTATCTACATTCGCTCGACTAAGACGCAAGAACGCAACTACAAAGTGCTACTGTACTTCCATCTCAACACATTCAACATCATGGCCAACATCAAAGATCTGCAAATGCAGTGCAAGATTACCGAGCTGCGCAGCGCTGAGTTGCAGGAAAAGTCGCATCGAGAAAAGATGTTTTGGACTACCCTGCACAAACGTTTCGGCACTACCAAGCCAGAAGTCAGCAAGGAAGAGCTTATTGAACCAAGAATTGCGCAAATTAAGCGCGTACAAGACGCAAGCGCAATGCCGCATACGTCTTCAAGCATTGTCTACATAAACATGAGCATGGAGTTGAGCGACATGCTTCCAACAGAGCTCCGCGACATGATATACGGAGAAATCATGCCAAGTCATGTCAAAGTCAGAAAAGCCGAAGCTGGCGGCATATTTTTCGAAAATGAGGAAGATGGAAAACGCTTCGACCTCGCTCATCACGAGGGCTTAGGCCCAGATATCTACCTGGAGTTCGTTGCGCGCTTCTATCGCACGACGCAATTCACATTCGAACTTCCAAGTGAAGAAGAGAACATAGCCCTGTTTCTCGCTTCAGACACGTCTGGACTACAGCTTGATCTAAACAAGCTAGTCTCAAAAATCTCGCTTGATATCAACGAGCGCCACTTCAAAAAGATGGAGGAGATGGGGTATGAATTCGGCTTCGACACTCCGTATACAAGAGCTTCGCCGCCAATAACCGAGCTATTGATGCGCCATAAAACCCCCAAAATGGGTCTCAAGCGGCGTCTTGATTTTCTCACCACTCTGCTGCCGATGGATAGCAAGAGCCGCATTCTGTCAGTCGGCATAGAATACGACGTAAGACATAGGAACTATCTGCTCAACATCCTACTGCCAATCCTCCAAAAGCTCAAAAGCAAGGGCTGGAGACTACACCTGAAGCTTGAGGATTACAAGACAATGTCGGGTCGGTGCGTGGATTTTACTGAGGATACATTGGTATTTGAGACAAAAGGGTGCTTGGAAGGCGTACAGAAGTGGCTTCAGGTTAGTGAGATGGATGAAGCATGTGTGATCAACACTGACCTGGTTGAATAGATAAATGGATGAACTGGAATGATGTGTGTACAAACACTCTGATCTAGGAGGGGAAGTGATACTTCCAGGGCTGCTTTATGTAGGGTAATAAAAATCACCCGGATGTCTACATCACCTCCCAGAGTGTGTGAAGTTTCGTGTTGATGATGATGTAGACGGCAAACCTACAAGCCCTCCTCAAACACCCTCCGTGACCCCACTATACCCTCCACACAGGTACAAATCGCGTCCTTCCGACCAGACTCACCACACTTCCCACAAGCCGCCCTCCACTGCGCCTCCACAACATCTTCCGGAAACTCATGCAAGATCGAAAAACGCACATTTTGCGCAAACGGCACAGGACTCTTATACATGGGCAACGTGTGCATGTGGCACCCGCTCACCGCTCCAGGCCGATCAGGGAATCTTTCGTGGCGCAGCAGACTCCAGATGCGGGTTTCCTTGATGTAGTGTTCCGGGTCGAGAACGTTCCTGGTGAAGCAGTGGGCGCAGTCCATGTTAAAAACAGAGATGGATAGAGATGTTGTCGTGGAGGCAGAATTTCCAGGTATACCAGTCGAGAATTTCGCGGACTCGGTCTATGGTTGATCTCACTCTGTCCGGAGACATGTGAACGGTCATCTTGTGCAGACGATTCCGGTTGACCAGACTGCACTCGGCGTAGAACGCCTTGAAGATTCTCTCATAGTCATCATCGAGCCAGCGACTATTTCCTTGCGGTATAAGAGAGAAGGAGATATCGTTCAAGCTCAGCAAGAGCCCCCGAGTCTCTGCACGAGTCTGATGGCAGACTAAGCGAAGAGGGTTGCAATCACCGGGTTTGAAGATGGTGCCGTCGTAGTCCTCGGCTGGCCGCTCACTGTACTGGAAAGGCTGGAGACTCGGCGACCATCGAAAATGCCCGGGGCCATGTCGAGTGGGTTCTGAAGTTGCGACCAGGCCATCTTCGTATGTCAAGGCGTACGTGTGGATGATGTCTCGTATTTCCCGAGGAAGGTTCAGATAGTGGCATACGCCGCTGGGATCTGGGGTATTGGCTGGGTGGCTTCGAAGCCGCAGAGGCTGCTCGTTCCTTGAAGTGGGCATAATCTTGGCGTGTGTTCGTTGAACGGAAAGTTGAGGCTGGTGGAGCAGTCGTATGTGGTTAGAAGTAAAGTAAAGCTCAGGCTATAGCGTTCACGCGCCGAGATCTTGGAGCTTTGACGGTTTGGCAGTCATTCACAGCAGCGGTGATTCCGGGAGTGGCGATAGTCAACGCTCCTGCGCTTCTTGGTCGACCGATTACTTCTCTCGAGAGATAAAAACCCTTCTCAGCCCTGCGGTCTTACCAGCGCGCATTCCCAACCTCCGACTCTTGACCATCACCATGGGCGGTTACATCTCCTCAGTGTCATGGCCAACAAGGATTTCGCCCTCGCCCTCACCAACGGGCCCTTCACAGCTTCTTGATCTACCATTAGAGCTGCGCACCATGATATATGAATACGCTCTCTACTACGAAGATGGGCTGTCAATGGTGCCTTTGACACGACGTTCCACAAGTGCCATCACACTCCGCCCAAGCAACACCGCCGATGGCCGCATCACAAACCCCCTCAAACTCATCTGTCGCCAAGTCCGCGCAGAGACGCAAAAGCTCCCTTTGAAACTCAACATAGTCCACGTCGATGATCACACTCAGCGACTAATGTATAACCAAGAAATGTGGCACTTCGTCGGGGGTCTGGACTATGGCGTGTATCGCCATGGACCCATTCGAAGACTGTTCGTTCAGGTTTCATACGACCGCGAGTTGGACCGTATGTTGTCAGTAATGATTTACTGGCCGGGCCGAAACAGGTTTCAGCTTTCCCTGAATGCATGGGTGGCGTATAGCAGAAGCCATCCGTTGTGTGAGATTCAGTGGGCGTTCGACCTACGATCAAGTGAGGAGTATCGGCCAGGGTTGGTGTTGATGTGGATGGTAGCCCTGGAGATCGTCATTACTGGCGAATCCCTTATTACACTATCTGAGAGAGAGAAAGCGTTTTGGATACCGGGTACGCGAAATCTTCTAGAAGGTTGTCTAGACGACCACACCGGTGCAGTCGCGTTACCGACCAACTTTCGAATACTTATCAATCCGCCGTTTGCCGAGGACATCGTCTTGGCGAGATTACGGCAACAAGGGGAAATAGGTTCATTGACTGATCTCCAAGTTCAGGGAATGGTGGAACAAGTCAAAATAGTCCATGAACAGGGAATTCGGGGACGCGAAACAACAGCGATGCGCGAAGCAAAAGGCCAACGACTGATCGGTAGAGAGCTCTAAGAGCGCGATCAAGGTCTTGGTAGGAGGTGACATAGCTGCAAAGGGTCCGGAGCGGATGGTCGAAAGATACAGATAAGAAGGGCGCTGCGCCTACATAGAATTACCGTTGACATAAGCGTAGTATCGTTACCTTGGACGTTCCTTGTCTGCTGTAATGAGGATTGATCGACGTGATGTTTTCAAAGTCATGCGAGCTGCGACCGAGTAGAGAGATTCGCGTTACTCGCATACCTCAGGCGTACAACCGCCCCGGAATAGGCATCTCAACCGGGAAGCTCGTAAAGCAGCAACGGCCGATCGGCTCATCCCCATCCTCGCCCGCTGTCCCATGTGTAACAGCACCCCACTGTACCGGTAAAAGACTGGCGTTCACATCTTCCAGCGGCGCATGACACGCCGCGCTAATAGCAGCAGAGCAGCTACTAGCCAGAGGTATACCAGCTGGATACCAGAATCTGCTGATGATGAGACCGCCAGCTGCGATGATGAAACCAACGACCGTAGTCAGGATGATCGCCACGGGGGAATAGCCACATGTTGAAACTTCGCTGGCGACTTTGCGCGTATGCATGTCTGTGATGGAGATCTGCACTTTGAATATGCTCTGTGATGCGAGCCAGTGGAAGAGACCTGACATGATGGTCATGGGAATTGCGTAGCGGAAGGGCACGTTGAGCCAGTAGGAGTCGCGTTGGAAGCCAGTGGGCGATGTAACGCGGAGTGATTTCCGTGTTTTGACGTAGCTTGCCCACTCCGCCGACACGAACATGCTTGTGTAGAGAGCGTTTAGCGCGATGTACAAGTATGAGAGGACCAGCTGAGGTGTGTTCGCCAAAAGTACGCCCGGAATTAGTGATGTGCTGAAGTCCATGAGATTGTTACCGTTGACTGTGGCAAACCCTGTCTTCCATAGCTTTACAGGGTCTTTCGGCATGCCTTCCAAGGAAAGTGCTATGCAGAGTCCACCGAGCCCAGCACTGATGGTGTATCTGAAAAGGTGAGTGGATGATCGCAAACGGCTTACACACAACTTACGTAGAGTATGTCAGCCACCATCGCGTGGTGCTCGGAGCTGTAGCCCACCTCCTTTTTCTCATTGTGAACCTCACGGGCTCACTGCTGAGTGCTAGTTTCGTTATGCTAGCGTATTCGTTCCAGTTCCATCGGAGACCAACGTCTCGTTTAGTGTGTAGGCAACGACCGTAGGTTTCGGGATCCGGATCTTCGAGGAATGCCGCGATCGCATCTCCTATGGTCACAAGCGCGCCATGATCCCAATACAGGCAAAGCAAAAGTATCATACAAACCGCTTTGACAAAGTTGGCCACGATGACCGCTATCGCGATGGTAAAGCTAAATTGCAGCTTGCAGAACTCTTCGACTTGTTCGACGGTGCAGTAGGCCACGGGTACTTCGAATGGCTGCCACGCTGATCGATTGATTGGGATGATGGTCTCGTCGTCAGGATCGCCTGAGTCATATCTAGTCAATACATGATCTTCGTAGGTGGCGGATGCTGGGTTTACTTACAGTTGATGGGAGAATGAGGAAGACAGCGCCACCCGTTAGAAGGATATACTTCTGGCGTGCTCGTCACCGGAAGTTCTTGGTTTGGAGCCTCGATAACATATTCGTCTTTCTTGCGGTCCTCTTCCATCGAGATTACTGTTTTAAGTACCCATTCGAAAGAGTCATTCCGATACCGTCGACCAACCCAGTCATCAGCGCCTCGCAGAACCGTTGGGCTTTCCTGAACCAAATACAAGTTACCAACAGCTGAAACATATTGTGTGCCGTATGCTGCAAGACAGTCGGGTGTGCTGACGTTCCTGTATTTGGGTGTCGTGCTGCCATTTCTCAACGCCACCGCATCAGAGGGGTCGAATCTATACTGGTCCCTGATCGTTGAGGATATTGCTTCTGTTGAATTTATGCTGACATTCAGGAAGCCAGAGGTGTCGTAAATGTCTTGCGTTGACATTACCCACTCAGGCGTCGTCGGTATGACAGCATACTCGTTTGCCTGCAGATTTGTGAACACAACGGAGTTGAATAACAAATGTAGCGGTACAGATGAGAGAAACAACAATATCCACAACACGGAGCGATCCCATCCAACGTGCCATAGGTTGCGGAGGTTAGGAACGCCGATGTGCAGCCAGTTTCGCCGTGCGTGCGCGCGCCTTAGCTCTTCTCGATTCGGCGCGGCAAGGATCTGTTGGCAGTAGTTGGAGCTGCACAACAGTAAGGTACTGAGAACATTCACGACTAGGTGGATGTAGACGTTCGATTCTCGAACAATAGAGCAGCTGCCTTGGAATAGCGTCCCAACGCCATCCTCATGTTCGTAATCGGGGTTCTTCCAGACCCAGATTGTGACGGCGAGATTCATGCTAAACACCAATATGGCGCAGGTAGCCGATGCGAGCGCGCCCATGCGCCATCCCGTAAAGAAGCGCTTCTTCGTAGGGACGGGATCGCCAGGCCCCAGCGGTCTTGCCAGTAGGAGAAACTCGTCATCGTGGTATGCCTTGTCGTTGGCCAGCTGGTAGGTTGGACGCTTCGCGTTTGGTGTATCCGATTTGCCTTCGATTCTAGAGCCATCGTACCGCTGGGCATTCGTGGATGCGGCCCTAATGACATCTTATCAGCGTGTGCTATTCGTGGTCACACAAAGTGGACGCGTACCTTACGAGCCCTTCTACGCTGCGTGCATCTTCGCTTGAATGTTCCTGACCCTGCAGCTGCTTGTACATGCTGTCTAAGCGCCGTACGACCGTCGAGTATGAATCACTAGGACTGAGGGGCCAGAGAGCTTGGGGTGTAAGACATTATGTTGGGGCCGACACAGCCTCACCATATCTTGACTCTCGACTCAACGGTGACGCCCCAGGGCTTGGAGCGGCTTCTGGATAGCATTATTGGTGGCGTGGGCTGTGCTTGCAGGTAAATGCATTGTGATCTTGGCGTCAGCATGTGTGACTTCTTTTTCTCCAAACGCGTTGCCGTCAACAGGATGCGCGAACGTAACGCGTCGACAACCTCTCGTGTCGACACGTCCAGGGCTGTAACTTTAACATTTCTGCCGAGAATGGCTTGCGCATACACAATACGCATCTGAATGCTCGTTCTTGTCACGAGTGCGCATGGATAGGAAGCCGAGTTCGTGATGGTGGTGGTGGTGGCTGAAGCACGTCGCCAGGGAGCGTGCAGCGACAATGCGGCGTAGCTTTGAGACATGTGACGTCACCGGTCTCGAACAAATGTTCATGGATGGGTGCGCACGAAGTTGTACTGGATCTCGCACGCTCCAAGGACTCTATCGCATCGAAATACCTCATGAAGTCTGTCGATGGTAAGTAAGATTTTCGAATTGGCAAAGTTGGGTCATCAGCTTTGATATCACGTGACAAGCTGGGATTTGGCAACCCTGGAAGCCTGTCACCTTTGGAGGTATGTGGCACGGTAGTTTGAGTACTCAAGTAATCTAACAATACGATACAGAATCTCTAACTCCTGCGCAGCAGCCCTACAAGAGTCGTGAATTTCGCGAAGCGACTTTCTTCTTCTCTACTTCTTCTTTATAGCTATTTGTACTTCATTACAGCGTATTGCATGTGTAGTTGTTGCTGCAATATGCCTTTTTTTTTAGAGCTGTGCACAGCTATTAGTAAGAAGCAGACACCTGGCTTGTGCGGCTTGGCCAATTACCTGGCATGAGGTCAACTTGGGCTGCAAAAGACGCACTAACAGTAGGTGGTATGGTACAAAGCACGAAATTTAAGGCGCGGTAGATTGCATAGTTACATATATCCATCTACATTAACCAATCATCTATGCCGAGCCCCTCTTAACCCTACTAACAGCACTAGCACTCGGCGTACTAGTCGGCGGCAACGGCACAAATTCCTCAGTATGAGTAGCCTCGGCAGTACCGTTTGTGCTGTAGTCATCCGTAACAACCACACTCCCATCCGCAATAACAACATGATCCAACACGCGCTTAAAATGCTCAAGACTAGCCACAGGCTGGTAGTACGGCACCTCATGACCCGCCTCATAAATCCTCGTAAACGAAAAATTACCATACTCACGCACCTCACCATATTCAACGCCATCAACAAGGAAGGGAGTGTAGCCCGCAGCGCGGAAAGCTTCAGAGTCGGTGTAGTTGACAGCGAGGGAGACGGCTTCGCCGCCGAACCAGTTGCAGATGTAGTCTGCGTCGCCGTAGAGGAGGGCGACGCGCACGCCGTAGCTGAGGATCTCCTCGAGGTCTTCGAGGAAGTTGGGGAAGACGAAGTCGCCCGTGGTGGAGAAGCCGTAGGAGACGTTGGGCGCGTTGGTGCTGGTGTAGTTGATGTTTACGCCGATGGCTTCTTGGGTTGAGGCGAGGTTGAGGAAGTCCTCGAAGTAGTCCGGGGGCGTGGGGTCGTCGTAGGGGTGGCGGATGTCGTAGACGCCGCGGCCGCCGAAGGCGTAGTAGGGCTCTTCGACGAGGGACCGGCAGAGATTGGTGGCCTCGGCGCAGGTAAGGTAGCCCTCTTCGGTGGTGCGGTCGGATTGCTTGCAGTAGTCGATTTGGTCGCGGCAGCCTCCGGGCATGTAGTAGGCGTTCTTCATGAAGGTGTAGACGGTGTCGTTGACGGCTTTGATGCCGTAGGTGTTGTTGACGGCAAATTCGGGGTAGTAGGGGGCCTGGATCTGCTCGTCGACGATACCGTTGATGACACCGAGAGTGTCCATCTGGACTTCGACACCAGCACATGAGCCGTTCTTGATCTTCTGGTTCTGTTGGTAGAAGTAGTTATAGAAGCCTGGGCCGTAGTGACCTCCGTAACTAGGGACATTGTCAGCATTGCGATCATTTCTGGACAATCACATGACATACCTCTCAGTCCAAAGGTTGAAAGTGAAGTTGGTGATATCGGGGTCGAGCTGGGGGCTCAGCTCCAAGAAAGCCTGGAGAATGTGCCATGCACCAATGGCTGCAGCATCGGTAGTGTTTGCAGTGTCTGGGTCGACGAGCGAGTAGCGGCCATCCTCATCTGTCTCGGTGGTTTCGTAGGAAAAGCCGACACCAACGGGCTGTGAAAGGTACAGCATGTTGCTGCGCTCATTCCACGAGTAAGGGTTTAGCTGTGTCTTCAAGTCCTCGGTAACGTTACAAGGGCCATGTTCCTGGAACAGACCAATGAGAGAGTCACTTCCGGGTCCTCCGTTCAACCACAAGGTCTGACAAGATGGTTAGTACAAATTGTAGTAACGCTCCACGAACACGGTACTTGCCAATGGCTTCTCAGAAGGGTTCTCGCGAGCCTCGAAGAACCAGATGAACATGTTCGTCGTCGGGTTGAGGCTGATGTAACCGGCATAGTCGTCGACACCCTCGGTGGTCTCGCACACACCCGCCTTGCCAGGCTGCTTGTACGTGATCTTGGCACCAGCAGCAGAAGTAATGGTCGTGACGCCGGTAGGGTCAGCGGGCACTTGGCGTTCCTTGATGAACGGCGCGCGAGCGTTGGCTAGCGAAGCAGCGGCCAAAACGGCGGCGAGTTGAGCGAAGCGCGCCATGGTGGGAAGCTTGTCGGGAAGAAGAGCAACCAAGACTTCAGCGAATGCTTGCCCAGCAAAGTAGTGCCCTCCACCTCTTTATATACACGGCCTTACTACGAAGCCAAGCGGCTTTGCGTACACCGGCTCATCTAGCTACGCATGCTTCTCGCGTATTTCAGCGCTGGGTCAACGTCAGACTACATGGTCGTATGCTGCGAGCCGCGGGTTGGGGCACAGGAAAGTAGACTAGATCAGGCAACTGCGGACGTTCTGTGCAATTATTGGCCGGATAACGTGTCTCTGTAGATCCTCCGGCTGTGTGCTGGGAGCAGTGCTCAGGAAGTTCGGCTAGGATGTACCGGCACGTCCCTGGCGGGGAGATAGAGTGTGATTTGCTGTTTCACCTGCGCGACCATCAAGAATCCTTGTGCCATCTCCTTGCGTTCTTTTCTCCAAGCTGCAACTTCACCCATGATGTTCGCAAGCCCATTTCATGAAGTCCTTTGCGACAACACCGCGTCGACGTTGAAGCCTCGTATCCACAAGCCCCAAAGCTTGCTGCAGCGCCCATATAAGCTCCTTACCCAAAGAAGAAGCTCGCTATGCACAGCAGCGGAACAAGGCCCTTTGCCAAGGCTTGTCTTGCTTGTTGCCGGGCGGGCAAAGCTTATCGACGTCATGATTTCGGCGTGATACTGGACGGAGGGCTGGCACTGAGTTTGATGAGCCGTTTGCTGTCGACGGTGTGTGGAGGTGGAGGGTGGGGAAGAGGCCGGGACATTGCCCCGCCACATGCCGCAGCCCAGCCCTGTGCTGACTCCGACCGAGCGGTAGGCCTTGATTGTGGCTTTGGCGATTGAGGCGATTACCTGGAACTGTAGGCATTTTCCTGCATCAGGAAGTCAAATCGCATGGCTTGTTGCATTAGGAACCGGAGATGGCCAAGGCTTAGTTCAGATGGGTGAGTGGTGTCTGGTTGCACAGACCACTAGCAAGTGGCTGGGTGGGGACAATCGCAGTCAGCAAGTAGATCGCATACGGGCAACACGGCACGGTATCTCGGTGTCTTATTGAATCAGGCTTCAAGCGGATGAGTTTACAGGCGGGTACACGCGGCCATAACAGCAATTATTCGCGTCTTCAGAGGTATTAGCTTGGAGTGAGCAATGTTGTTGGTGGCATTTACTAAGGCTATAATCTCCGGACATTGAGAGATTTATGTGTGAAACGCGCACACCGAGGTTACTCCTACCCAGAGTACGACAGCCCATTCGCAGCTTCCGGGCTGGATCACGCAGTAATTCCAGCACTCGTCACACTCCTCCGTCTCGCCTCCTCCACATCACCGCCAAAATACCTCGCAATCTCCACGTCCAACTCTCTACCCATCAGCTTAGGCATCTCCTTCGCTTGCTTGACCGGGTTGATGCCCATATGATGCGCGCTCGCAAAGATGACATCCAACTCTTCCAGACTGCGACCCTTGGGCTCAGGGAAGAAGAAGTAGACGCTGGGAATGAGGCAGGCATTGAAGACCGCGAACATGGTGTAGGTGTTATATTGAAGATTGGCAAACGCGGGTGGCGTGATCATGACGATGAGGAAGTTGGAGATCCAGTTCGAGCATGTCGAGAGTGCGTTTGCTTGGATGCGGATGCGAAGGTTGGTGATTTCGGCAGGGTAGAGCCAGGTCATGCCTAGCCAGCCGATTGCAAAGAATGTGTTGAAGGCGAACATGAACACCACAGCCGTGATCCCGTACTTGGGCTCTAAGACCGGAGCACCAAATTCATTCTCGGTGGCCGTCGACGTCATGCCGCTCATGATAGCCATACTAGCCATCATGCCGAACGCACCAAAGAGCATGAGTTTGCGACGACCAGCTCGTTCGATCAACGGAATTGCGACTAGTCCGGCGAGGAAGTATTCGGTACCGTTGCAGGCGGACAGGAGACGAGACATGTCGGGGCCAAAACCGAGTGAGTTCTCGAAGACGTAGGTTGCGTAGTAGGTCTGAGTGAAAACAAGGTCAGTTTATGGTTCACTATAGATACAATTGAAGGTACACTTACGATGAGGTTGATACCGCTGATCTGTTGGAAGAACTGCGATGCCACTCCCAATAGCGTACGCCGAAGGTTCTGACTGGGGCCGTTGTGCAGAAGCTCCTTCATCTTGAATGGACCATCTCTACTTTGCGCTTCCAGTGCATCCTTGATGTTTGTGAGCTCCGTATCGACCTCTTCTGAGTCCGCAGATGTACCGGCGAGGCGAGCGAGTAGGAGTCGGGCTTCAGTGTGGCGGCCGCGCATTACGAGCCATCTTGGCGAGTCGGGCAGGAAGCAAAGTCCGATCCTGAGATCATGTTAGTGGTTTTCTCTATAGGAGCAGGAGAAGGTATACGTACATGACGAGAATAGTGAAGAAAGACTGGAAGACGATGGGGAACCTCCAGCGCACGGAGCTGTAGACCTCGCCCGATGGCAGGAAGTAGAATCCGTAAGTTACCCAGTACGAGATCATTACGCCTGCGACGATGACTGCTCCGGATGTAATGATCAAGCGTCCACGCTTTTCAGGTTTCGCGCACTCGGATTGCCAGGTTGGAATCGCTGAAAGGTTGTTAGCAAGTGAAAACGCGTGCAAGTCGAGGTGGTACTCACTTGCTGTGACCATGCCGTTGCCAATGCCACCGACTACACGCCCAATGGATAGGAGGGCGTAACCGTCGACTCCACCACCACGAGTACCTCCGGCAGCCACTTGAAGAACAGTTCCAACAATCATGATGAAGCTGCCCCAAAAGCTACTGCTTTTTCTTCCCCAGACCTCACCGTAGAACAAGATGAGGACAGCGCCGAGGAAACATCCGATCTGATACACCGCGACGCATGCGGACAAGATACTGGGGCTACCCGTGCACATACTCGGATCAGGAACAGTGTTGGTCGGTGCATCGAGCCAGCAGAGATTGTTCTGACGTTCGCGAGGTGTCATAAGAGGAAAGTGGCGTTGGAAATCTAGATGGTGGAGAAGTCAGCGTATGTCATACAGTTCACATGTCAGAGTACTTGCCATCGAGAGTGAGGACGCCGGACAAAACTCCCTGGTCATAACCGAACATGAGAAATGCCAGACAAGAGCACCATGCTATGGCGGTGTTCAACGCTTTCCCTTGGAGGAGACCAGCGCCAGGAACGTGCCATTCTGGCAGGTTACCGAGCTTGGAGAAAATACTCAGGACGCCGGAAGGTTGTGATGCTGCCTTTTGTTGTTCGATGGCATCTTGTGATGATGAGGAAGGATTGTCATAGTTGATGTTATCAATGCGCGTGTCAGGAGAGTGTTCCGAGCGCTTCTCGTCAATCTTTTCGGACCCCATTTTGAGACTGAGATGGTCGAAAGAGTCCTAGCCAACGAATAGTGCAAACATCTGCTGGTCAGCGCCGTTTTATACTTTTGCGCTTCCGCACACTCGGCTATCCTGCCGGTAGACAGACGCGTTTAGGTTGCAGCCAACTCCTCCGTGCGCCATCACCTGCAACCCCAGAGTCTTAGCCATAGCATATATGGGGTAATTTGTGGCTGGTACAAAGCCTATCGGCGACGTAGTCCAAGCCTTTCTCCAGTCGGAACGACCTCTTCGGGCAACCCGTCCAGGTGCTGAGGCTTTTCCGATGCACTAAGTAGGGCCAAGAGGCCAGACAAGCAGCGGGGCGGAGCCTTGACCTTGGCGAGCATCCTCATCTCGGTGTTCGGGTCAGGAATACGGGAGAACCTGTGAATAGAGATGAGTATTGCCGCGTAGTCGGGGAGATAGAGTAAGAAAAGTTGGAGAAAGCGAGAGTGAGAAGTTGTTTGTTGTGTGGCAGACGTGCTTTTCCTGTCTGCTTTGAATCGTATATAACGCCGAACCATGCTGACTGTATAGTACATAGGCGTGCAAACATGCGGCTTGCTTCATGCCTGTCGATGGCTCCAGATGGTAGTCCTTGCTGCCGGGGTTTCCATCTGTGGTGCGCGGCTTCCCTCTATCCATCCTGACTTCCATGACAGCCCGGATCCAATATTCATCGTGATCGTCCAATGCTCCCCATTGCGCCCGCTCATCTCGTGGTGAAGAGTTCGTTCTATTTCTTGCCGCGTTTCGCTTCGAGGAAAAGTACTTGTTTCCGCACTGTCCGTTGTCAGCCATGTCCCTACATCCAGCCTGCCCCACGAAGACCCGCGGGTCTTTCGATTGCTGCAATACTGCATCCAGTCTAGTATGACGTCGTGTGCAAGGCCGGCGCACCCATGGGCGATGGAGAGAAAGGAGCGATGGCGTCGTACCGATGGGATCGTATTTGAGCATGCTCAGCGGTTGATGCGCACGTGGTCTTTGCATTGTCCGATAGTAGCCCGTCATGGCCATTGATATAAGGCGCACCATAATGGTGCGGGACTTTGCTGTGAGGCTCGTCGTCAGCGCATGTACGCATAGTTGTGAGCCGTGGGGGGGAGGGCGCATTGCGGATCGGCGGGGGCGTTGTGTTGGCTTCTAAGGGCCTGATATTGGAGTAAAGCAAGAGCGCATACCTTTCTTCGCCATTGCGACAGGCGGAGATGTGTGGTGCCGACGTCAACGGTGGTGCTGTCGCGGCGTGACGATTTGCAGATGCGGATCTTGGCCCGGAGGTTCTGCGGCGCCAAGGTCGTCAGCCAATCAGCGTCGATTGAGGTCTACGCACCAGCTAGAGTTCAGCTGTGCCCGTCAAACCTCTTCGTTTCAACCATCACTCCATGATTTTGTTCGCGCCTCTCACCTCTGGAACCATCTCGACCTTGTTTCATCAAAAGCAGTGCTGCTCTTTCTTCGGCCCTTGGAGTCATGACTGACAGCGATTGCCCCGAGTGCACGACGTTCCATCCTCTTGCAACATACATAGGTATCTCAGTCTCCGACCTCGACGATGACGACATGATTTGCGATCGATCGGCCATCAACATGGTTGGCGTACCTCACTCACTCCAGATCCGAACTCGAGGAGATATCGAAAAAGATATGAATTGATCTATTTAGTAATGTCGGAGCAGAGCAACCTGCAGACCCACGCGACATGCCGTTCCATGTAGCGGGCGAGCGGAACAGCTCTGCGTCCATGCATATACGCAACCTGCCTTCCGAATCTGCGTAACGGGCGCAGCAAGTATACTTGATGACTCCATTCTAGATCCGACCCCTCGATTTCTGGAAGACAGGGCATGCACTTTGGTTTCTTCTCGGCTCCAGTTTCGGGACACTACTATCGCCCTGAGGCAGTAGGTCCTTTTCTGTGGAGTCGTTGTACTGGTTGGAGCGGTGTTGGAAGATCGCGTATCCACTCGGAACACCAGGATCAACGTCGAACCGATACCAACGATGAGCTCAGAAAGCACTCGCAAAAAAGAGCCGCGGAGCGACAGACCTGGTTATCAGCAGCTGTTCAAAGTCGATACCAAGACACCGTAGCCTGGGATGTATGCTCGACGAACCCTCATGTCGCTTCTCCATACTCAGCGCGCCGGCGTTGGCAGCAAAAAGAGCGCGGAAAAGCACGGCGCAGCAGGCCCGTGTTGCCGTCGCCTTGGGTGTTCGAATCGCTGACCTTACCCAAGGCAAAGTGAAGCAAAAAGTTTGACAAAAAAATGTTAGCGTCTCTTTGATTGAGCGTGTCATCCTTAGTGCAGGGGCCATGCTAATCTTCTCTGTATCGTTTCAAATGACCAAATGCCCGAAGGCGAAGGGAAGCTCGATTGTGGTGGCTATATACCCAAGGTCGGGCGGTGAGGGCGTTTGTTTGCGTCGAGCGGGTACCCGGGCTTGTGCGCAGCGACAAGGCAGCAGGCGGCGTGTGGCATGCGCTAAGCGCCGACAGGGAGCCGAGGGAAGAGGAGAGGAGTCCGGAGATGGTTGGTCAAGGTTGAGTCGATGTTAGCATTGCCTGCAGATGGAGTGTTGAGCGTACCTTTGGTGCGGCGCTTCTTGCGACTCCAGCCTCGCACCACGACGATGAAGCGTCAAAGCAGCGCCTGAAGCCAAGGCGATACCCTTGAAATGCGTGATAGTCGGCTTTTGATGTCGTCGCATGATTCGGAAGCTGCTTTGGCTATCTGGTCAGCTATGAACGACATCCGCGGAGTTGAGGTTGACGTCTAACCACTGATGACGCATTCCGGCAATCAGGTAACCAAAAGAGGAGGAGGCAGATATGAAAGAAAGAGATGAGAAGAGACGGATGTAGCAGCTTACTGATAATGCTCAAGCGTATCTGCGACAATGTTAGCTGTACGCGAATGGTAAGAGCAGGGCAGACGACGACACTTAACATTACGGCGTTCGGTGTATTGCGAAGACTAGACAAGAGCTTGTCGCATGAATAAACTGAAGAGGACAGACCGCCCGCGGTTAGCATGCTGCTGTCTTGAGAGGAACGAGGTACTTATCGTCGGATCCAAGGAGAGCACATGCGCGCATGCGACACCACCTGTTAGCATGATGCCGACTTGGGGGATCAGAGGTACTCACCGTCACGCCGCTGGATACGAGTGAGGAAGCTGGAAGAGCACATTGCGCGCATACGACACTATGCGGTTAGGAGGATGTTGTCTTGGAGAAGAGGAGGTACTTACCTTCAAAGTAGTAGAAGTCGTCAAGACCGGGAGTCCGCGGCAGAATCGAACAAGGTCAAAATACACGCATCGCATTAGCAAAGTCCATATATTCGGGCATTTGGTCGATTCGAACGACACTCACAGATTGCTGTCGCCGCTGCCGGAGACGACGCCAGAGATAGCCGCCATTGGATCAAGGGCTGGGGAAAGAGATAAGACTAAGATCTAGGCGGCGCGGACTGGAGATGCTACTATCAGGAAGTAGTCTCGGAAGATCATCGCACCGCCTTGAGAAGCGCAGAGCTAGCGTCGACACAAGTTAAGAGGACATGTGAAAGAGTTAGTTATGGTCTTGTACGAAGGGGAGCGAAGAAGGGAGTACTTACTGGAAGCGAAGATACACTGCCATGTCGACATCAAAGGCGGAAGCATCACGTCACGCAAGCAAAAGGGACCGAATAGGTATCAAACAAGTATAAATCTGTGAAGTGTTAGCAACTGGAACCGGAAAGAGAAGCAGGGACGGGAGACTTACTAGATCTACCGCAACACCAGGGAGGGTTTCCTTCAATACTTCTCATCATCCACTCCACCAACTCTTCCTTGCCTGGACGTATCTGGCCGTATGTGATCTCGCCGAAACCCTGGAAGAAGGAGCGGAGCTCGTCCTCGGTGATGTAGCCGGAGAGACCGCCGATGAAGACGGTGGTGTTATTGGGGTCAGCGAACTGGTTCCATCCGCTGGGGTTCAGCGAAAGAGTGAATCGAGCAAAAGGAGCGCAGCCGTGGCGAAGATTGATCTAGCATAGACCCTGGACTGTATGTGTTCTCGAAGTCGTCGCTGCGGTCGCTCTTTGGCGATGGTGATATGCTCTTGTCCAGGACAGAGCTGTGCAAATGGACCGCAGCCGTGGCGAAGATTGATCTAGCATAGACCCTGGACTGTATGTGTTCTCGGAGTCGTCGCTGCGGTAACTCTTTGGCGATGGTAAAAATGTACAGGAAACCTTGTGCACCGGCACAGTATGCTCTTGTCCAGGACAGAGCTGTTGGCGGTCATCCCATGGGGCGTCATCGGGGAAGGCAGACGCTGAGACTCGGGGAGGAGGCGCTTCAAGCGTGAGCCACTGAACGGAATAGGCGGACCAGTGGGACTGAAGTATGCGTTGCGATGCGACGGCCTCCGGCGGTGATGTTCTCGTAGCCTGCGAGCTTGATGTCCCATCGTGTCATGCGACGTTCGCGCTTCTGGATGTTCGTGAAGCTGGTGAGGTCGGTGGTAGCCTCGCGCGGCTTGTTGAATGGCGGAGACTCCTCTTTTGCCTCCAAACGGCTTGGAGTGTGAATTTCTGGCATCTTGATAATGTTACGATGGGGAGGAGTATCGTAGTAGCCGCCCATTGGGGGAGCGCCCATGGAGTAGCGACAACGTCTTCGACTCTGGCAATTGAAGCAGCCTGATCGGCGACCTTTCGAGCGTTGTCGCAAACTCCAGCACATGCCATCCAGACCAGCGATTGGGTAGTGGTAACAGTCATGTCCATATCATCTCAAGCCATTACACACCAGCTACCAGTGTCATCCATCATTAACTCAAATCAGACCAACTCCTTATGCATCTCAAAGACCTGAGCCTTGGTGCCAGACAGCGCCATAGCAGCGTACAGATCCTCCTCGAAGCCCGCCTGAGGGCTAATATCATTGAACATCTCGCTGCGCTTGTTGACGAGTAGCATGAAATGGCAAGGTAGATGGCACAGAAGCTAGCGAATCCGTCTGGTAGTGGCCAGTAGATTGGCTTCGGTACCTGGCGTCCATGTCGCCGCGCATCCTGATGACGGGCCGCTCCGAGACGGGCTTCTGGCGAGGTTTCGAAAGTTTACGTCCCGTAACGACGGCGATCATGTTCGGGTTGGAGAGCTTGCGCTTTGCGGCATCCTCGTCACCGTCGCCGCCCTGATCCGGAGCGGTGTTCCTCTCCGAAAGAGGCGTGCGCTTGTTGACGAGTAGCAGATCCGGAGTGGTGTTCATCCCCGAAAGAGGCGATAAGTACTTGAACTCTTCAGCTGATTCAGGATAGTAAACTCCGTCCGCAGGAGCTGTAGGCAGCGGCGATGGAGAGGAGAAGTCGTGGCACTCTAGGCACGGGCTACGAGCATACAGCAGTAGCGAGGTAGCAGTCTCAGATGGAGACCGCCATCCGGGCATGAAGTATTCCAGGGCGTCACAGGATACTGCGATGTGTGGGCTTCGTCTGTCATAATGCTCGTTCTGTCGACGATATGCTCGTACTACTGGTTGGGTGAAGAGACATCGGCTGCTTCTGAACTGTCGCCCCAAGACAAGCGCCAACCCTACCATTAGGAGAAGGCGGCTTACAGCTTGGGGTTGGGAAGGTGATGGAATCGCTGCTCCATGGTTGCAGGTATGGGATGTGTTAAAGATACGCGAAGGCGGTGGTCGCTAAGATGGTGGCCGATCTCGCCGACTATCAGAGCAGGTCCAGTTCTTGTCTTCCATGGCACTCGCGTAGATGATGTCGACCGTGTGCTTCAACTCGAGTGGGTCCGCGTCGATATTGGCGATCCAGTCTTGACGTGGTTGCCGTTGGCACGAGCCGTCGGAGGAGATGAAGTATGCTTTGCGATGCCATCGCGTGGGTGTCGTGAAGCACAAAGTACTTCTTGCCGATGAGGGTCGTCAGAGGAAGCGCTGAAACCAAGTGCTAGGAACCACACGCTGGCTCATCTCCGCCATCTTGGTGTGCAGATTCACTCTCGTAATGCGACCGTGATGTTGGAGTTGACGAGGCTTGGTAGAACGTACTGCTCCTCGACACTGTTGCCCCTGGGAATGTTCACCATGCGAATCGGGGTGGGCGAAGTCGTGAAGGAGCCGAGAGACTCGTGACCAGATGGTGTCATCGGGGATGGGCGGCGCTGGGCTTCGGGGACGACCCGGGAATGTCTGTCGGAGAAGTCTGCGGAAGACCAAGCGCAACGAATTCCACGTACTCGATGAACAGGTCGATGTTTTAGTTGTTGAAGAGATGCTCTGCATTTACCACCAACTTCGAGATCCAAACGTTTGTCTTGTGCGACATGAGAAGAGGTGTGAGTTCTTCTCTGCTCACCACGGGGAGTATCTGGGGCCCTGGGCATCTTGACTGCCGACGCTACGTCGTTGTTCTCGGAGGTGGATGGCGCATCGCCCCCGAACAGAGATGCAGATGTTCCGGACATCGTGAGGCAAGGTATCTCAAGGTATGGCCGCCACGCTTGGCGACGGTGACACTGGCCCTGGGCAGAACGTACTGCTCTTCGACTCCTCGCGATTCTGGATTCTGGTTCGGGAGATGGGATGTCTCGATGGTGCGTAGGAGGTAGAAGCGGACTTGCTGCATTAGACCTCTCCTCGACGTGGTCGCCGAAGACTCCTGTCGCCGTCCGAAGACGGGCGTCAACCCCACGGTGGGGAAGACGATTTACCATGAACGCCAACCCCCATCGCAGGAGAAGGCGGCTTACCATGGGCACCGACCCATCACTAGGGAAGGCGACTTGTCGCTGTCGAATTCTCCTCCTCAAAGCCGGCCTCAGGGCCAGCATCCTCCTCCTCAAAGTCGTTTCCTTGAACGTACTCATGTACCATGATAATGACCTTCTGGAACACATCCATCGACAACAATGAGAACAACATTGCCGCCACTCTGGATTGTTTCTTGGTTCGTATCGGCCATGTACGGAGGCGATGTGTGAGCGTAGTATATGCATGGAGGAGTCAAGGAGCCAAGGAGGGTGAAGCGAAACCAAGGCGTGGACGCGACGTCAGGGACGCCCTTCTGCGGGACCTCGACGGTGATGGACGGCCCGGGCAGCGCATTAGAGGTAGTGATGACGGAACAACCGGAAGAAGTAGAGCTTGAAGCTGACTCAAGCGTGACGGTCATGAAGATAGTCTCAGTCACGATGACGACTGGTCGGCGAACTCGTGCACCTTGGAGCCGGTCTCCGGATCCAACAAAGAGCAGAAGAGGAAAGATCAGCTTGTTGGGTCTCGACGAGCTCTCGAATCTGCTCCTCCTCGATGTATGTGGGGATGTTGACGATGCTCAGCTTGTTTGGACTGTCCTTGACAACGGACGAAACCTCATCGCCAGGCGGGTATACGTTTGAACAGGAAGAAACCGTGCAGGATGCGAAACGGTGCCTTGGTAGGAGAGTCTGTTTCTGAGGTCATGATGGCCAGCGTGAGTGATGTAGTCTTTAGGGCGGCGGATAGACAAACCCGATCCCACAGCACACAGGCCATGCCAACAAGCAATGTAAGGATGCGCTTGTTGACGAGTAGCAGAAAATCTTGCGTCCTACACGTGTTGGGCCTTCCCGAGCCGACAGGTTGTAGATGGAGCAGATGTTATCGAGACCACCACAAACGACGTCCCAAAGCATTTCCTGTGGACTAGTTAGTATGGGTTTCAAGTAGAATGCAAGAAGCTACTCACCGTTCTTGTACTTTACTTGCCAATGGGTCGCTGCTTGTACCAACGAATATGTCCTGGCAGAAGCGAAAGGCGTGAACTTCGTGTACCTTCCGTCTTCTAATGAAGAACGCTGCAACGCTTGCAAAAGTAGGACTTCCATCCAAGTCCAATCAAAAACGCTGAAACGCTTGCAAAAGTAGGAAAGATAGCGACGTCGCATTGTGATTGCATATAACCTTAGAAGTTCGACAAGGCTGGCGTTCGAGGCGGTTTCTCAGAGGACGCCGATTTCGCTCGCGCAAGGAAGTGGTATGAGGACAACACCAGCAAGTGGTGTTGACGTCTTGCTGGCGACTGGAGCTCACTTGGCTACCCTCTCGTCGTGAGAGAGGGCATTGCCCGGGAGGCGGGTGCGACGCGGCGCGGACCCGGAGTCAGATTTTGCCTCCCATGCCCTGGGTGGATAGCAGGGCTTGTCGGGGTGCTGGTATCTGGCGAGTGTTAGTCAATGAAGGGGAATTGATCAAAGGGGAAAGATGATGCTCACTTCGTCTGGCGCCAGCTCGCCTCTTCATTGTAGCTTGTTTTAGCTCAGTGTCCCAGTGACACATCTTGCTTGCTTCCATGTGATCTGCTTGATCTTTCAGGGGCGGAAGGCGTTCTCGGCGAGGAATTGGATTGACCACTCGCGGCGCGGTCGCCTAAACAAACGAAGACACCAGCAGGCAATGACCTTTCCTGCTGGGACTGCTCTGTTCAGCCATCTCCCTGAGACAAGGTGAGATGTTTCCAGGAAGCGCGGCGCGGACGCACAGAGACAGATTCACTTCCCACACTGAGACACGTTAGCAACAACCAAAGGGGAAAGAGGTACTTACATCGCTTTCTAAACTGAGACGCGTTAGCAGAAGGCAAAGGTTGAGGACGACGTACATGCGATGGGCTATCGAAGCCTTGCGGTTGAATACAATTGCTGCCCACGATAGGCGTATGGATCGTCTGCCTCAAACATATGGCATCCCGAGACGCTGAAGTATAAGTGAGAGACAGCCTGAATACATGTCAGTAAGTGCATATCGCCGGCAGGGTAGGTAGATACTTAGCGTCGCATGGACGCTAATGAAAGGTATGCTGCTCGCTGATGTGCCGGCCAGCGCGTTAGTCGGCATGGATGGCGAGCTCGGAGGAGGGCAGGAAGGAAAGAGAAGAGAGAATATGTCGACGATGCTTAGGGAAGCGAAATGATTGGAAAGAGGTTCAATGCGGTTAAGCACGACTATACTGGAGCTCAGTTAGCCGACCTTCTCCGAAGAGAAGGGCGTTACCAGGAGGCGGCGACGGGGAGCCAAAGTCAGATTTTTGCCATCCCACCCTGGAACACTAGTTAGTCAACGACGGGGGAGGGGGGATACGTACGTGCAGAGGTTGCCGTGTCATGTTGTACAGCGGTGGCATCCGACATGGTACTTCTTGTCTTGGGCGAAGGCGACAGAAGCGAGAGAGGGAAGTGTCGTAAAGACAATGGAAGTCCATGGGGCCCTGCGTGCGCAAGCCTCGTCGAGCTTCTTGGAAAGCTGAAAGCAGGTTGTGGATGGCGTCTCGGTTCGGGGTCTTGAGCTCGACGAAAGGCGACAGCAATACCCTGCATGTGGTTAGCCAGAATGCTCACCTTGATTGGGTATCTGGGGTACTCGATAGGGGTATGGGTAAGGTTTGAGGCGCCATGCACTGGTATCGTTAGTCAATTAGCTCGATGAGGGAAGGGAATGGACTTAGAAGTGAACCAAGACTTATCGCAATGGTCATGAGGGGTCCGCATGTATGAGGTCGACAGGCAGCGCGTTGCTATCGCGAAACGGAATGTGGTAGGCCGGAGTAGTTGATCATGTACTCGTACTTGGCCTCCATGGTCTGGGAGAGGTCAGTGAAGAAGGGGATGACAAACCTGGATGAAGGAGGGTGGAGGAGATGAGGAGATGGAGGTGGAAGGGCAAGCACCACTAGGCAAAGGTCAGTCAAGGAACACATGGTGTAAGGTAGAAGAGGTAACATACCAATGAGTGGACATAGTCGTTTGGTGAGTAAATATTGCGGGGTAGTGACGCTGGGTGGTCCGACGAAGACACTGCTGGCGACGACAGCAAGTGCCGTAATGGAGGCGCTGCGACTAGAAGTTGAAGATTAGCAGGTCAAGGCGTCGCCGCATCGACAGCGGCGTCGTGATGTTGGAGGAGGGGAGGGGATACCTGAAGATGTGGTCAGAGCTGGCGACGGCAAGATGTGCCATGAAAAGTGACCCAGCGACTACAAGTTACGGATTAGCTGGGCGGGGGCGATGTCGTACCAATGACGACGTCGCAATGTTAGAGGGGGAGAGGGGATACTTGTAGAGTGTGGTTGAAGCTGGCTCTAAGTTCTGAAGCGGGGTACTAAAGCAGACGCGCGACAGCGGCGCCAGCGAGGTCGTCGTCAGCGAAGTCAAGGGAAAGGAGGAGAAGATACTGATGGTAGGGTTATACTTATCCCCATGCAAGGCATGGGCGATCGACTCCAGGCGAGCCAGGAGGAGGCGGGGAGAGTCCCAGTCAGCGCTGCTGCTACCAAAGTCAGTGGGCTGTCAGAAGAGAAGTTGGGGGATACCTTGAGGCAATTGCCAAGTAGAGTAGAGGTGTAGGGAGAGGAGATGAAGCTTCGTGGAGCAGAAGAAGTGCAATTGCAAAGCAATTGTGGTGGGTGGTGGAGAGAGAAGGACAGAGGGAGGGAGTGAGACAAAAAGCTTTGATTTATGCTAAGGCAGCTAACTGAGAGAGCGGCGGTGACGGCGAGTTGTTCAATAGTATCAATATCACCGCGGACAATGAGACAGGGGTGGGCAGATGGCGGCAGCTTGATGCATCTGCCACTGAGACATTGCAACACCAAGAGAAGGACTGGGAGGACGACGATGATGATTTTAGATAGTTCTATAGTATTGCATCCTCCTCGCGAGGCCTTGAAGTCCTATCCTACCATGGTGTGTTGGTGATTCTGACCTTACTTTGCCTTTGACGCTAGTGATAATCTCCGCGGACCCCTTCAGCACCATCACCACTGCCAAGCCTGCACCGACTTGAGATGGCCCAGAGACTTGCAGATGCTTGAGCACAAGCTACTGAAAGGCGGAAGAAGCCCCTGAAGCTGCTGCATGTATCGGCAAGAGGCTCAGCAACTCTGCCAGAACAGGGGCGGCGTCGAGGCAGCTATGAGCTCAGAGATCGCAGTCGGCGGCGACGACCTTGCCTCAGCCGAGGACGACGAGCATGCGAGGAGATCTCCGTTAAGGGGAGGAGCAACCTAGTCTCTGCTTACTTGTGAGTATATGAACAAGTGTTGTGACTTACATCGCCCAGGGCGGGCACCAGAACGCGTCTTCCGACATGCACCATCGTGGAGACATCCACCAGCACCACACCTCAACCATCCCGATGAGCTCGACGAAAGGCTCCCCTCCACCACTGCCTCCATGGCATCGAAGCGGCGACGAGAACGGAGACGGCGACGGCGGAGATATTGAACGGCGCACGAACAAGTCCGGTCGAATACAACCCAAGGGCAGCACAAGGGCGCGGAGATGCTGCATAGGATGGAGCTTCCTGTTGGCACAAAGTCGCCTCTGGAATACGAAAGGCTTACCCTTTCCTCGCGTCTCGACTCCGCAAGACTTCTTTGACGGCGGCACGACCATGTCCGACGACCCCCTGCACATCGGGCCTATACGAGCTATACCACGACCATCACCTCCTCGAGCACCGGCGCGCCAACATGAACGGCCTCTCCTCTCTTCCCATCGAACAGCGCGACTCATCGACGAAGGCACAACAGGAGCTCTGCTGGCGACGAGCAAACAGCTCGACAAAGGGCGGGAACGGCGCCGGTAGAACAACCCCACCCAACAACGGTGTCTCAAGCTTCCAGCTTGTTGAGCGCCTGGAAGATCCACGGGGAGAGACCGATACTTCCAAAGTCTTCATGACGGTCATGGGCGTGAACGAAATCTTTGACGACCTACCTCCCGCAGCGCGACTCCGCCGAACTTGCGCCATCACCCTGAGCGTACCCCGCAAACCTTTTCCACATCGAACCTTCACAGCGCTCCTGCGATGGCAGACGCCCCCTTCACAGCACGCACCGGTGCCGAAGCCTCAACAACATCGCGACAATACTTGAGTCGAGCGACGAGGAACAGGAGACCAGAGACACAACCAGGCTACGGAGGCGACGCGGCCAGGCGAAGGATTCATACCATGCACACAAAGGTAAGCAAGCCCCAGAGGGCACCCCTTGGCTAGGCGAGGCATCGGCCGACCGAGCTACGGTCCGATCATGCATGCGGAGGCGTCCTGCTTCCCGTGACGAACCTTCCGAGCATCATCAGCCGGATGGCCGGCAGTCTCCAAGACCTACAGGGGCTTAGGCTAATATCCTGACCATAGTGCCCAGAGCTGCCGTAGAGCTTTATCCGCCGGTACCAAGCCTTCCAACATCCGCCCGCCTTACGCATCTGCGCGCCAAGAACCCCGCGAAGGAATATAAAGGACACGCAGGAGTTTGAGCGATACAAGCAGCGGTACGAAACACCGGGCTCATGAGGACCGCCGACGCTGGATGCTGGAGCTGATGGCCATGCCGACGGAAACTTCCACGAGTCGACTTGCTTCCGCGATAGCAACTTCACCGGCTTCTTCATCAGCTGCATGGGCCAGGCGGAGCAGCTACAATATGCGCCTCCGCGCCCCCAGCCTCAGTCGCCTTGTTCCATCGCGGACCGCGTCGTCGCAGAATGTCTGCTCACGGCCACTGGCATTGAACCGAGCGATCTCGCACAAGCAACATCGATGCGAAACATGGCCAATAGACCTACATGCAGCAGAGGGGTGCGACACCTTTGGCTTTCGGGCAAAGACCAGACGCAGCATCAAGCATTCGGCATGCCTCCTCGATGGTATGGACATAATGCGACAGCAAGTAGTCATGCCTAGACTCTTTCCGAACTCGCCCAAATTCGATCCGCACAAGTAGCAAGATGTTGGTGACAAGGAATAACCACAGTGGAGGGCCATGGGTTGCAGGAGACGCGGAGAGCCGGAGAAGACATGGTAAGAGTTCACTGTAGTATCATGACAAGGACTGACTATTGCGCACAACGACCCAGGTCAAGATGAACGCCGCAGAGCGAGACGGCAGCTGCAGTACGCCCTCCACCGAACGACACCATCGAACGCTCCCTCCTCTTCCCAACGCGCAAACGGCTCGCCGGACACCGCCGACGCTCGCGGTATGACAATACAGAAAGGACGGACAAGCAGATATGAAGAAGGGAAATACAAAGCCCGACGCAAGCAAAGGCAATGAGACAAGGAGATGATGTCGAACATACCTTCAGCATGCGCCAGCCGGGGCGTTGAACCGCGTGCCGCGTATCGCTGCCGGGGGAAGCGCATCGCACGGAATCAGCACATCGAGAGCAAGGCGTCTACGAAATGCGCGCCGGCCAAATGACGAGTTCTCACATTAACCTCCTGGATTCGCGACTTCGCTGGCGTCCATGATGGCGGCGGGCGTGATGCAGGATGGAAGAAGTTTGGTGGGGCGAGGTGTGCTTCTGGCAAACTTCAGCTAAACCATTTTCGTCCAAGGGCCCCCTCAGTTCCTCGTCGACGCGTCGACGCGCTGTCCTGCCTTCCTCACGACGCTGGAACATCCCGAGGTCACTCACATGGGCTATCTACAATGATGTGCACAAAAATAATAGCAAATTCGACGGAAGAGATGACCCCATGATGCAGCTTACGATGCCATCGCCCTGGAGATGGAAGCACCGCCGAGCGGAGAAGACACGGACGCGCATCGGCAACGCCAAGTTTCCCTCCACACGCGTGGAAGATAGCCACGTCTGAAGACCGCCATCGAAAAGCCAGCGGGACCTTGCATGATCTGGATGTCGCGTGTCAGCGCCCTTCAATCATCGGATGCTCAAGACGAAGTGGAGATGTGTTGCTCAGTCTGAGATGTAACGATCGTCAGGAGTCGGAAGAAAAAGATTTCCTAATCATAGCAAAGAGTGCAGAGGAGTCATGCTTACCCATGTTCGATCCGCGCTGCCTCTCCGACCACGCACGAGATCGACCGCTCTTCGACCATACGTTCCCGGCGATGCATGTCAAAGCGACTACGACGATGTCGATACCGATAATGCTGCGCAAGCCCAACCGCTCGATCTGGCCTCATGCCTTGTTAGCGAAGTTCGACAAAGAAAAGGCGTTAAAATTCGGAGATAGCATCGCGTACTCAGAACAGGCGGGTACTCAAAACCGAAATGTACAGAAGGGGGCACAAGAAATCGCTGCGGTGAGGTAAAGGCAGTGCAGTCGATTTTCGAGGTACACTGGCTGATCGCACCCGTGTTCATGCCCTCGTAAGGTCATGCCCTCATAAGGTAAGGGTTAAAGTATATCGGGAAACAGGTTCATCATAACACGATAGGAAGAGGAGGAGATGGCAGTACATACCTTTGACTGGAACTCGCGACAACCCGGACCTGGAGGCATTTTAGGATGCTCAACGACTGCAAACGCCGACTTTGCGAAACGGCGCTTACCTGGAAGCCACACTATGGGGCCGATGTCCTGCTCTCGTACCTCGTTAGCCAAGCTCGATCCTACAAAGAGAAGCGATGAGAAAGAGGTTCAGATTGCTCAGTTCCGTTTTAGACGTGTCAACTACCTAGATGCATCTGCCACAGGGGCCATGCATCTGGTTGTCGACGTTGCCACTCAAGCCGTCATTTACAGTAAGGGTTAAATGGGGTATTCGGCAGAGTTATTCATCATTGCAACAACAAGACGCGAGAAACAGAGAAGGACTTACTTTGGGAACTTGCGAGTCAGCGGATACATGTTCGCGATCCTGAATTACTGCTGGTGGCGGCAATTTCTGCTTTTGGTCGTCATTATTTCGATATGCTGCCTCGATACGGAAACGAGTGGAGTGCAGTACATTGGTCGATGTGTCGCATCGCGATCAAGACTGAGCCGACCTCCTGCATTGTCAGTCACAACCAAGACATGTACGACAGGTAGCAAACAGAAGAGTGGGAAGCCTCAGAGTATGATACATGATAATGACCTCATGGGTTGTCGGATGAGATGCTTAGTCGGTTGCTCATCATTGGCCAAGACTTGGATGAAATGTCGCACGCTTACCTCGGAGAAGACGGCCCTCGCAGTGGAGGCGTGTGGGTGCGAAGGTCTTTGACAAACTTACTAGCACCGTCGCTAATAGCCTCGCCATCAAGGCCGGTGCTGCATGAACGGAGTGCTGGTCAGCAGAATTCGCCAGCACAATACGAGGTACAGAGTGGAAGTGTGATCTTCAGAACAGTTGAATGTCGCCATCGGAACTGACGATCGTGCGTCTTCCGGTCTGAACCTTACTCTTTGATCATCATGAGGGGAGGTGGGCAAGTAACATAAAACGAATGCGCACTTACCTTTGTTGGAGATGTTCTCGACTGGAGCTGCCTGCGCCTCGATGTCAGCAAAACGAAGCGCAAACCTCGGTCAAGAAAAGCCAATGAGAACCCTCAGCGATAGGTTTCGACAGCGAGTGTCCGGTGATTGGAATGAGTGTTGATGTATCATCATCGGGTGCTTGGTATATGCGCAAGAGTTGGAATGGATGAGGGATACGTACCGAGGATGACATGACGATGCGACCTACCGACCTACTGCAAGGTCGGCAACTCCGACAAGTCGATATCGTCCGCGGACTCGTCCGAAAAAACCTACTAAAGTGTCAATGGACATGCTCATCAAAGTTCTTGAAGAGGCCGTCATCGTCTGAAAAGATGTATGAGAGCGACAAACCACACGCGGCACTCACGGGGAGGAGCTAGCTCGCCATGGACCAGTCACGCATCGCCCTGCAGATTTTGAAGATACTGCTCCTTCCTTGCCCAAGAGCAAATCGACCGAGTCGACTTGTAGTTGTAGTTTAAGAACAGATATCCGAGAGCGGGATGTTTTGCAGGTCTTTTGTTGATCTCGGCGCGTGGGTGTACGAGTAAGGATATGGAAGATCGATCCTCCTACACCCTGCGCCTGCAGGGCAATATGAAGAGATGGGAGAGAAGAAGACGGTGTGGCGGACTTACCTAAGTCTGCTGAAACCATGATGGCTGCTGCTGGTGCGCTCCCGGAACACTACGATTGAGTCAGCCAACGCCCCTGCTAGTACTCAAATTGGAGACATGTTGTCGGAATGTACGAGCATGACAACCTATAGGCACATTTGCCGACGAGGGCAGCGCGAATGGAACAGTCATGCGTCGCTACACACTGCTTGAACGGGTAGCTTCTCTTTGTTTGTGTGTGTATGTGTACTCCCTCGCCAGGGTACTGATTACCATGCTGATCTTCCTCGTATCGTTTCAAAGTTTTTCCCACGTTCAAGACTGACGTGTGTGATCTTGCTCTCGGCGCGCTGGATCTCCGAATCACCGGAGGGTCATGCGAGAGAAAGGTATGGAAGACCCATCCTCGCACACCCGGCGCCTGGGTCTGATATGGAAACGGGGAGTAGGAGAGAGGAGTCGAACTTACCTGATGCAGCTAATCTGAGGAAGCTGGTGGTCTAGCGGCGGCATCAAAGAAGTAAGTCGGGTTGCGAAGGCCGATGCCGATGCCGATGCCAAATCTAGAAAAGGTGTCAGTTTACTCAAGGTCGGTAGCCTTTCGACAGCAGGACAACGACAACAGTGCGAAAGCGACGAAATGTACGAGCTTGACAACCATCCAGGCCGTACCGGTAGATGGCTACCACGGCGAGGGGAACAGTCAAGGGTCGACGCGGTCATTTGCCCCCCTCCGCGATCATGGATCGCTATGACCTCTCTGCCATCAGAGATTGCGACGGTATCTGATCGTCATTCCAGTTTGTCTCTGGGCTCGAGACGCGCTGCTGCAGCAGCGCCCAACAAGGACCAACAAACCCACTCACCGCGTCATGGCTTCAATATAGGCCCCGGGAAGCAGGTTGTGGTATGAGGAACCACAACCCAGGATGCGGGGCCAGATGCTCAACCAACGTGTCGCTCGGTATGATGTAAGGAGGAAGGAAGACAGACTTACCTAGGGCTGTGACATGTTCTTACTGTCCGTGTGGGTGGCGCGTCAATGTATGATAGGCGATTCGGTTGTGGATGACCATCGAACGGCCCAGCCAGGGAGAGTAGACTCGGAAGGTAGAAGGTACCTGCGAGCACATCCGTCAGTTGATGTACTTGAGTTGTTGGAAGAGAAAGAGAAGGACCCAGTACAAGAGTAAAGACTTGGCAAAGACTTGCCCGGCAGCTCAGGTCACATGAGTCTTGTGCGCATGAGGTAGGAGAGGGGAGTTGCGACTCGGCTGTCGCCGAGTCGCTCAGCGCCGATGAGGAGAACGTTACTCACTCCGCTCTGACTGGAGCATGCCTGAGGGCAGACCGACTAGATCACCATGGACTCGCTTGATGCGGCGGTCATGGCGGAGGTCGCGCATGTCCAAGCAAGACCCGCCAGCATCGCCGGTGAGGTTGGCGGCATCATTGCTAAGAATGCTTGTCAGTCTCAGTTTGCGCATTGTGGAGACCATGGTAGTCAACAAGAAGATGCCAGAGTGTGTTGTTGGGGGACATGGTCGCCGCCGCTGTCGCCGCGGAGGCAAGCAGCGGAGGTCAACAACCAGGAGCTGAGTAGCGACATCCCACCTGGCTATCTTGCCGCCGCGTACTGGGGATGGGAGGGGACTTTGCTTACTGGTCAAGGTCTTGTAGTCTTCTGGTGAGGCTGTTGTGGCTGCCGCCGCCCGAGGCGGGGTAGAGTTTGCCGGCTACAAGGTCAACAACAGAGCGTCGATCTCGACAGCACCACTTCGTACGACGGTACAGTAAGCTGGAGCTGGTTCTTTGTACCTTTGGCCAGCTCCTCGCCAACTCTGGTGGTATTTGAGAGTGGCGTGGTTGTGGGCAAGACCTGGAGCGATTTGGGACTCCCGCATCGCCGCCATCGTCAAGGCGCTGCAAAGGCTCAAGGCGGGCATGAAACGAGAGAGAAATTATAGGCAAGGTGCAAAGAGACCTTTGAGATGCGCACCAGCCTTGCAGAAGAAGATTGTGGGTGGCCGTGATTTGGTGGTGTGGGTGGCAAAGGGGAGCTCGAAAAGGCCTGACAACATAACAAACCTTAGCGCCAAAAGCCTCCAGCAGCAGCACCGACCACCCTCCATCACTTGGTGAAGCACGTTCCATGCGTTAAGGGCTATCTAGAGAGCGGCTGCACTTCTGCGAGCAGGCCAAGCTTGACATAATTTGGACTACATTGTACTCGCATTAGGTCTACTACTTAGATCTACTGAACCCTCGCCTGGTTGAACTTTTCTCCTTTTCCATCCTTTCCTTCGTAAAGACTACTCGCGGAAAGATCCTCCGCACGACGCTATCTCCCCTCCGCGTACCTCGAGACCTACAACACACACAAACGACTCGAGCGGAACCCGATGTCGAGGACCGCAACAATGTTCGAGAGTACCCGATCTCCTCACACAAGCGCTTCATTCACAACTCCTACTGCGCTTCGTCTCGACAATACAGCTAGTCTAGCTCCTGGCCGAAACGATCGTTATAGCTATCGCCGAATGCGGTGCCGTTCCTGCCTACACCACCGCGTTAGCTCAGTCCAACACGGCTTCAAAGCGAGCGCCCTTACTCTGGCTCCTAGTAAGACGGGTCGAAGATCGACGGGTCGGACCACCAGTGGATACCTGCGATGAAGGCTGGCCACGCGGTGAGTACGCACCACTAGAAGACGGAGCCTGACGGGTGACACGACCGCGCATACGGGAGGAAGCGACGGGAGTCTTTGATCGGGTCGAAGCTGGAGCACTTGCCTGCCCATACAACAGAGTCTTTTGTGCCTTTGGACGCGAAGCCGAGGCTGACTTTCCAGAAGCATATTGAGGTCTTCCAGGTAGATCAGAAGAGGGGTTCAATGGACGCGACTGAGATCTGGTTCGCTGCTTCTTTGAAGCCGATTCCCTCTCGGCCAAGTCATTGCTACTCTTACGTTTATCGGTGTAACCCTGCTTCGTTGAGGGCGTCACGCCGTGCTGTGATCCGGGTTGGGCGGAGCGTCGGGAGTCATACTGGTTGTTCGTTTGTTGTGACAAAGGTCTAGTCCGATCTTTGGGGGTTGACGCATTTGCGCCGCTACCGCTGAACATCTCCAAAGGCTTGCCGTACGTAGCATGTCGAGTGGAGCTTCCATGCTCCTCCCCGTGGATACCAGTACCAGGCTGAGAGTATCTAGAGCCACTACCAGGAGGTGGCATCATCCGCGACGCTGTGTTGGCTTGCGATCGTGGTCGTCCAGATGATCGAGATGAGTGAGAGCCAGCCACAGATACGTTGTCGACTGCTGGCGTTGCTTTTGTATCTGCGTGGGCTGAAGCATGATTGGAAGAATCGCGAACGTAGCCCCGAAGCATAGCACCTGACGCAGGTTGGGTCTCATCCAGCGCAGCTAAATCGTCGAGGGATATACTACTCAAATTCAATGAGCTTGAGCCTTGGCGGTTGAGATCTTGCTGTGGCGGTCGGTACATGTTGAATATATCCTGCGAGATAGATGCACTTCCAATATCCTGAGTTTCTGTAGCCGTTCCAGGTTCGTGATCAATGCTGTCTGCGTTGTTGGGGGTTTCATGAGTCTCATGTTGTGTCGCAAACAAGTCGTCGTCGTCAAACTGAGTCTGTGAGACCTCCGCGTCCAAGGCCCATGATGACTTCTCAAAGTGATGACTCTGACCCTGAGAACCGTCAAGCACCGAGTTGTTTTGTCGTTGAAGTTTCTTCCGGGGCTTCGCTGCCTGTACAGCATCGCGTGAATCCGTTGAGACACTCTGGCCATCCTGCACTTGGGGACCGTCTTGTTGGATGCGGCGAACCTTCTCGCGTTCAGCCTTGACCAAATCCTGATATTGTCGTTCGAGTTTCTGCATATTCGACTCTGCCTTTTCGCGATCAGCCGCTAGCTTGGCTTTAATCTGGTCTTTCGCGAGCCGTAGATCCGCTTCTGCTTTGTCCAGTGCAGCGTCTTTCTCGGCTAGACGACGTTTCCAGTCATCTATCACGGTGCGGTGTTGCTCATCCAGCCTCTGGCGCTCTTGATCGGCGTCTGTTTGGCATCGAGATTCGTCTGCTTCCTTCGCAGCGCGTAGTTCGGCTACATTCTGTCGCAGGTTGCTCTCATTGGTCCGGGCATGCTGAAGCTTGGACAATAGATCCTTCTTCTCCTCTTGAAGCGTAGAAATCTGATCGTGTAACAGTTGGAGCGTATTGCTTGCATCTTGTTGTGCTTTGGCAAGTGTAGTATCAGTCTCATCGCGCAAAGTCTGCATCATTGTCCCTTGTTCGGCTGCTTGGGCTTGTGACTTATCCAGAAGACCTTGCAGCTCGGAGATCTTCTCGGTCTTCTCATTGCAACGGCGGCTCAGTTCAGCATGGCCTCTACTCTTGGTGTGTAGCTCTTCAGTCGTCTGTCGTAGCTGCTCTTGGATGTTTGTCGTTTCCAACGCTTTCGATTCCAGTGTGCGGATCTTCTCCTCCAGCTCCTCGATCTGGTTATCCGCGGCGTCCAGGTTGATGCTCACTTCTTGATGTGCGTTTTCTTTCTCGTCGCGCTCAGTTGTGAGTCGATCAATCTCGCTCTTCAAGCTGCGTTCTTTCTCGGCGAATCTACTCTCGCAGTCTCTAGCGATCTCCTCTCGTATGGCGACGTCGTCTTCAACCTGTGAACAGAATTAGTGAGGCCATGAGATTGAGTGGTACTTCCTACCCTGTGATTTTGCTGCAGTTCTAGTAGCTGCGTCTTGACATCCTCGTGGTGACCCTGTCATCCGTCAGAAACCACGATAGACAAGAAGCAACGCCGATTACCTTGCACGTATCTCTTTCCTGCTCAGTCATCTCGACCTTGTTGTTGGCGGCTTCCAGGTCTTCCTCGACCTTCTTCAACTGTTGGCGAAGGTCAAAAGCTTCTCGCTCGAGCCTCTCCGTGTCGACGCGTGGGACTGGGGGAGCAACCCTCAGTTCACTCAAATCCCGTTCCAGCTGATCGGATTGGGCTTGGAGATTAACCTCGGACTGCTTTAGTTCCTTGATTTGCTCGTTAAGTTGATCGGAATGTTGCTGCTGCTCCTCAAGTTTCGTCTGGAGAGAAACGTTGAGCTCCTGCGTCTTGCGATGCTCGTTAGTAGCCTCATCATATCTCAGCATCGCTTTCTGAAGAGTGTCCAATCGCTCCCCGATAAAAGTTCGGAGTTCTGTGTCAGGGGTTGGTTCGCTCTTTATGGTCTCGGAAAGGGTATCCAGACCCGAATCTAAACTGTACGACTAGTCAGTACGTCGGAGATGCACGATAAGAAAGGACCATGACTTGCCGTTCGTGCACAAGACGCAACGTGCTCTCCATCTTCTCGATATCCTTGATTGTCAAACCTGGCGACATCTGCAGGGTTTGCAAAGCATCCAGACATTCTTTGATCTGGGCATCTCGGTCGTTATGCGCAGAAGCCTGCTCAAACGAAGCCTGGAGTGAATCCAACTTCTTGGCCAGATTGTCAGAAGCATCGACAATCTTACCGGGAATACTCTGGATACCTGCCAGGAGCTGCTTCTCCATGTCGTCGCGTTTTCTCCGCTCTTCTCCGAGTTCGGCATCCCGCTTGCCCAGGTTTTCGATAAGATCTCTCCTCTTTGACTCCGATATGATGAACCGCACGTAGACATCCTCGAGCGTCGACTTCATCTTCTTTTGAGTTGCAGTGAGTTTGTTAATTGTGGTCTCGAATTCGCGGTACAGCGTCTTCTTTTCGTCCTCAAGTTCAGTGATCTTCTCTGTCAGTGTCTCCCGGCTCTGCTTTTGGAAGCTCGTGACAGACTTTTGCAGCTTTTCGTAGTCTTGCTGCAGGCCATGTACAAACTTCTGGTTGGTTTTGGCCTTGTCAGTCAGTTGACTGAAGGCTTCCTTCAGGCTTCGATTAGTCTCATCACGCTCTGCAATAGTCTGGACATGGTTGTTGATTATGCCCTGAAGTCCAGCGATTTCCACCTCGCGCTGCTTAGTAACGATCATGTTTTCATGCTTGGACCGGAATTTGTCAGCCAGCATTGCCACTCTCACGCTCTCAATTGCTTGATCAACACTGAGAGGCATGGCCTGCTCCTGGGGGCTGTTCAGTACCGGACCGCTGGGTCGTAGCTTTCTTCGAGGCTTAGCCACACGGTGAGATGAGTCTTGGTGGGAGATGCGATGTAGAACAGCTTCAGCATCTTTTGGCTGTGGTAAAGCGTGTCGACTATCTGCGAATACTTCGGGCTGTTGGAGTTGAGTGGACGGAGTGGCTTCGGCAATCGACTCGTGATTGTCTGGGATATGGAGACCAGAGTCTTGAGCCGGCAGTGGGGTACGTTCTTCGGCGAAGGGCAGCCCGCGATCCTGATCGTGGATATCTGCGAGCGGCTGTTGCTTTGACTCCGTAGCGTCCACTTGCGGAGGCAAAGTCGATGCCACAACCATAGAGGACGTGGGGAACTCGCGTTGAGCGGAAGACTCTGGAAAGTCCTGAAAGGTCGTGTCCGGAAGGGTCTGAGTGGTGTTGCAAGACTCCTCGACGTGGGCGACACACTCATGCTCTTTTATCAGCGGAGACTCCTCAATGTTTGTATGCCCATCGAAGTCATTAATAGGGCCAGATGCTTGCACTGCATGAGATTGGGATGTATGGACTGTTGCGTCGTCGGTAGCAAGGGGGTTGTTGAATGTCTCGGCGACTGGTTTGCCCATCGTTATGGCCTCTTGAGCGTATCGTGCCAGAACGTTGGATCGAGGAGGTCGCCCCCCTTCACGCTGCTGAGAGAGCTGTCCTTTTCTTCCTTTCCTGCTCTTCTTGACAACACGAGCCTTGCTAGTTCCTGGAGCTGGCCTTGCGTCGGGCTGTGCGGGTGAGGGAAGTTCAGACGGCGTGTCCATTTGGGTAGGGCTACGTAAGTCAGTGGAGTTCTGAGCGCTTGCTATAAGCTCTTACAATGAATATGCGAACTCGTTTTGTGACTTTTTGGCGGTCGGCTGTTGGAAGAGAAGTATTTCCTGATCGGTAGCAGGGTTTGGCTTCTGGCGATTGTCGGTGCCCGGGAAGATTGGTGGTGACACGTATGAAGGCTGTGTTGCTACAGTGGCATCTACACGCATGTTAGTCTGGTCCGCTGGAATGGCACGATGGCTTACCCTGAGATGCATGTACGACCGGCTTGTGGACACCAGGTGTTATCGACTCAGTATGAGGAGCAGACCTGGCGGTAAGGGCATCGTCCTTCGGGGATGCCTTCTTGGGGACTTGGCTCGGTTGCGAACGTGAAAAAGCGAACGTTGGTACATCTGCTGATCCAGAGTCATCGTTCAATCCGGTTGTTCCCTTGGTGCGAGCGTTGAAAACGAACGGAACCCATGATGATATATGAGTGTCCGCTTTCTTGGTTACTGCAGTGCGCTGCAACAATTCTGCAGTACCGGGACTAGTATGTAGACTGCTGGGGTCCGGCTCACGCTCGGGAGTGAAGTCCTCACGAACATAGTATCCGTCCTGGTTCGGCTGAGTCTCAGGAACAATTGCATCGCTGTCAGGTTCTTGGGGGACAGGCTTCTTGCGATCTCGCTCATCATCGGTTGACTCGGGGCGTACTTCATGTCTGAGTCGTGAAGGCTTCTGCCTCTTTGGCACCTGCTTGCCTTGTCGAGGCAACTCGGCCATGGTGAGTGACAGCACTGGCAGGTGCGTTCGGACGCAGGGAAACCGTAGTAGAAACAGCGCAGGCAGACGATGAGAAGCGACGTGCTAGACGACTGCACGAGTCGGAGAAGATGAAGTATTATGGGACAAGAGTGATGGGCGACGAGGTTTGCAGCGCCGCCCTGCCTTCGTTCTTTCCCCCGCCGGCATGCGGGAAGCACGACTGAACAGGATGACGCCACACGTTCAGTCATGACAACTGAGAAAGAACGTTGGAAGGCGCGATGATAAGAGGAAAAACACCCACATCGCATGTCTACATAGATACCAGTGGCCTCGGGAAGTTCCTCCATTGCGCATGCGTCATCTTCATGCTCTGCTAACAGTCTCTTCGACGATCAGTGTCCGGATACAACTTGCTACACTTGCCATAGGGCTCTGCTGCTGCCATTGCAGTCGTCCGACATGTTGATGCTCTCTAGCTCTACCCCGCGCGGCGACAGACACGTGCCGGTAGATAAAGAACACTGGAAGGCAAACCTTTGAGGGGTGAGTACTTACTCCAAAGTTGCTTCATGCAGCGCACCAAACTGACCATCGCGGTGCACCCCTCCAATAGCGCGCATCCACCCGAATGCCCAGGTAACATCGTACGATAATTATCCCTAGATTAGAGAAGGTCATGTCGCCTGCCATGTGATTACTTTTCTTACGTCGTCTGCTCCACTTTGCGCCGAAACGTAGGTGGCTAACGTGGACTGCACCGGAGATGAGGAGCCAGAAATACCTTGATACCACTGGCTCACCGACTACAATAAGCGGCAGCTGCTACATGTACGCCGTGAGGTGGACGATGAGAGTCGTCGCTTTGCATGCTCCCCTGAAACGAAAGTGTGTGCGGCGACACAGCTAGCCGGGCGCTTCAGACCGGGGTGCGTCCAATCACATTTTACCCCTTGCTAGCTCGGCTGCACGGTGATCTTCGTCTACACAGCTACGCGCCCACTACCCAGTACGCCCTACCAATCCTTTCGGCTTATCCTTCCAAGCCGACAAAAGTCGACGCCAATGCCGCTATATTAAGAGAATGGCCTGATGTACACTCCGGCGGCCAACCTGGTCTGCCGTCCAAGCGCACGATGCTAACCGCCGAGAAGCCCTGAGACTGGCGGGGTATTGGACGAGTGATGGCGAAGGTATTGGCTTGGATAAAAGATGTTCGCAGGCGGCCACGCAAATATAGAGACATGCCCTCCGTTCGGGTAGCGAGTTGTTGGTATTCCTCCAGTTGATCGAACGTCCTTCACGCCAGCCTCGTGTTACCTCATATCCGATCCATCTTCCCGCCCACGCCGCATTCCACGGCACATCGACATCATGAGCAGGCCTCTCCTCCTCTTGTTCCTCCTACCTTTGCTCGCCCTTGCTCAGGACTCCTCCTCGGGCAGCGAGCTTCCTCCGCCCGGCTACAACGGCGGGAGCGATAACCCGCAAGACCCCAGCGATGCTGGTGCTGCGGGAACACAGAAGGGTGCTTTCTCGCTGTCAGGAGGTGCTATCGCAGCGATCATTGTGGTCGCCGTCCTAGTCGTTCTTGGATCCAGTACGTTCTACACATCACGTCCCAGCATACTCGAGCTAACATCAACACAGTCGCATCGGGTGTACTCTGGTGGCTCGCGAAGAAGCGCCAGTGGGACGTTCGCGCATCCATTCGCCGTGCGTCTCGTCGTTTTACCGGCCGCGCGAACAACGACACCGGCAAGCAGAACCGCGAAAACCGGAGGACAGGCATCAGACTCAACTCACCGCCCCCGGGCAAGAACGCCAACAAGATGCGCGATATCGAAAAGGGCCTTCCTCTGTCCAACAAGGCGCCACAAACTACAACTACCATCACGAGCGTGATGAGGTGAAGCTCCAAAGGCATAGCATAGACTATCTGGAAGCAACACCAGCGCCGCCACGCGGGTCGAGGCACCTGTCGACGCGAAAGACGATGGCGGGGTTTGGAACAAGACGCCTCACAACTCTTATTCGTCAGAACGTGCGCACGCATACCGCATCCTTCATGCGGCTTATTATAGCACGCGGGGCATGCATCTTTCGGGCGTACACGAATATTACGGTAACGACAGCACTTGGGGAGCGGTTGATGGCCGCTTAGGACTCCGGAGTATTCGCACTTTGGGTGTCTTTATCTTCTTGTCAACATATTATGATACCACGCTTTTTCGGACGTATGGATAATGGACGCATCGGTCAGCGTCGATGGGATCAAGATGTAGACCGTAGATTTCGAAAGTACTCAAATACAACTATAACCACTTCTTCGAAGACCTCAACATTTCTCTCTACCTTTGGACATATTCAAAGTAGGAGCTTCGAGCCCGGGAATACTGACACAGGAGCCTCAAGCCCGGCAATACCAAGGCCTATTATCAGGCCACGCCAAGTCCGCGACCGCCCATCTGACCACCAGCGCTTGGCCAAACGCCCAGAAATAGCACGTCTCTTGGATATTTCTTGGACGTTTCTTGGAAGTTTCTTGGAGAAAGCTTGGGGAAAAGCTTGGGAAAACGCCCAGGAATAGCTTGGAGAAAGCTTGGGAAAGGCTTGGGAAAGGCGTGGTATATGCAGAGATGATCCGACCCCGATCCTACTATCCCGGTGCTGTGGTATGCGCCCGGCTGGGCACCTAGGTTATTTGCCGGCTCTCTGCATGACTGCCGTGTGTAGGTCTGACCCAGGATTAGAATGGCGGTAATGGTGCAGGGTATGTGACGAGATCGCTTCGTGCAGTTAATTTCCGAGAATAGTTCGCTGTGCCGCAGAGATACATCGCGGAAGCATCTTATACAAGGGAACAACTAAGCAGTTCCAGAGCCGACATTGACGTTATGTCATCAGCTTTGCATGTTTTCAAGTTGATGTAGGCTCCATGGTGTTCGGATATTTCCTCGAATAAGGTGGAAGGAAGACCTGGAGTCAGATCGTGACTTGAAGACCGTAATACGAAGTTCCTTTCTGTGACATCTATCGAAGAAGTGAGAGCTGTAGCATGTGGATGGTTTTATGCTTACGAGATTGACACCCCGATTTATGACCTTAGGACAAGAGGGCGGTCACACCTGCGGTAGTTTATGTGGTGACACGTGACCTGGCGAACGCACTAGTCCCAAAGCAATTCTCCCGACGCGTTCCCCGCATCATCGTGTCTCGCGCTATCTCTGCCCAACGCGACACTTGGGCAGCACCACATCGCATTCACATAGCACAATCGCACTGAACAGGACAACATGGCCTCTCGACACCGGACTACAAGGCCGTCTGCTAGTCGCCCGTCTGGAGTTTCCACTCCAGCCCGAACCGCAGGTAACAACCGCAGCGCAGACGTCCTTCCACCGTACAAGAAGCCATCGCATCCCCTCGATACCGAAGCCACGCGAGCCCTGAGGGAACTACAAGGTCGCAATATTAATGACATCAAGAGGCACAACAAGCAGGCTACCGAGCATGTCACCAGTACAGCGGCAAACATCAACGACATGCTACGCGACCATGCTGGGTATATCGAGCGACGGCAGAAGAAGTGGGACGTGGGCAAGAGTTTGGACGACAAAGACGAAGAAGAAAGTATCATGGCAGAGCTCCAGACCAATGTGGATGGGGCTACCACCAAGCTGGAAGAAAGTATGCGCGCTGTCATCGACTCGGGTGTCGCCGCGCAGCGCATCGAGGAAGCGCTGGAGTGGTTAAGGAACACTGCGCCTGGGCGGTCGGCAGACGAATATCGGACGCAGATGACACAGCGGGAGACACAAAGGCAAACCCAGACTCAGGCGGCGAGCCAGCGGGCACAGAACGAGGGTGACGACGAGGAGATGGACGACAGACCTACGCCCGGTCCTACACCCCTCGATGGCTCTCGTGTAGCTCTCACAGGTGCAAGTGAGCTGTTTGCGGATCGTATGCAGCGCGACAAGGATGCCTACACGTCACTCTCCTACACAGCGCGCTATGCACGCAACAACGATTACCGCGAGTTTAAGCGTACGGTACACGATGCCAAATATGGCGACGAGGGTCCCACACTTGGTCATGAAGACACCTGGTTCAATGAGTCCGGGTCCCCAGCGCCTGGCATTACGGACACACGCCGAGGCGACCTCGACGACGACGATGACATCGTAGTAGACAAAGCGACCATCAGCACGAGGTGCCCCATCACATACCAGCAGTTCAAGGACCCATACACAAGTACAAAGTGTCCTCATACCTTTGAGAAGAATGCCGTTCTCGATATGATCCGATCGGGTTCTCACAGGGTAGACAACCAAAGAGCTATTGAGTGTCCAGTCAATGGATGCTCACAGGTAAGTCTATCCGTCGCACGTTAATACCCTCGGAGACCTATGCTGACACTTCTTCTTAGTTGCTCACCAAAGACGACGTGCGCAAGGACACTATTATCGCCCGCAGGATCAAGCGCATGCTGGCAGCTGAAGCTGAGGACGAAGACTCCGACGAAGAGGTGCAAGCTCCTCGTAAGGCTCAACAAGTCGATGGCAGCGACGATCTGCCTGGATCGGCTTCGAGGCTGCAGGTCCCGGGAACTCAACAGAGCATTGTCGAAGACCTCGGATCTCCGAGCGATAGCGAGATGTCGGTTTAGCCTATGCACGATGGGAATGGCGTTTCGGTTTCGGACGGGCTCAATGATACCCAAAGGTGCAAAGACGTAGTTGCATTTCAGTAGAACATGTTGAGACAACAGATAAGCCGCGCAATTTATGCGGCATGGTACTTGTCCCGTAGTCAGGCATCAATATTCTCAACAGCACCTGCGCAACCCTTTCGTTTCTTCTGCAGGCGTTCAGGCCGGCCGGGCACCTCCACATTCCCGACCCTGTGCCGAAGACTAGCTGACCTACCATTCACCCACGGACATCGTGTCGGCCTAGAGCTGATGCCCTGCATGACATTTCGCTACAACATTCTTCCGCTCACAAAGTAGTTCGCAGCCTGTCGTCACTCAGAATGTCTTCGGCCGCGGATACCTTCGGGTCACTGGTGGTTGCAACTTCAACCGCGCACCTGGGCGAAAGGCCTCAGCACCGCCCCGTCCAGCGCTGAGGACCCTAGATCTCGCCCAAAAGAAAGCGATCTCGCCAGTTCATTCCGATCTGCGACACGGCGGTATATCAATACCCAACGAATGAAAAGCAATGTGCGTACACGCGCGTCGGGTTGGAACGACGCACGGATGCACGTTGTGCGCGGAAACCGCAGTCTCATCCGGAAAAGCACAGTGAGGTCACTGCGCCTAGTAACAGGGTACCGCAACCACAACGTGGTGTACTGCAGCAGGCCCTCTCACAGTGTTGTTCATGACATGTGACAGGATGCGCTGCGTTGAAGTTGCGATCGTTCGATTGGCCGAAGGCTGCCGTTACAACAAACGTCATCGCTCACATGCAAGCGGTTCCGCATGTGGCGCACTGGAAACGGGATACTCTGTGCCTGAAGATCGTGTGTTACTCGAGCAAGACATTGCGCAATGGTATGAGAGCCTCAACGGTGCAAGGGAAACCGGATGGCATGGACATGCGACATCAATGCGCCCAGCTCGTCCCGCTCGTCCCGCTCCGCCGTGCACGGCAAACTTCAACATGGGAGCCTGTGAAGTAAGAATGGCATCAGAGTTCAAGAAATCAGTGTGACCCGATTGGCCCAACAGCGATTGGCATCAGGTAGGACGAGCAGCAGTTCATATCAGTGGCTCGCTGGGGCAGCTCTGCGATGCGGGGAAACGCAGCCCACCCCTCAGTTCATGGCACCGGTCGACTGGCTGGGCCTGTTGACAACTAAGAACAACAGATCATCGTGCTGCTTTTGTCCTCCGAGTCTCTTCACTCACAGCCTCGTCCATAACTCCATCTCCTCTGCTGCTCCAATCCAAGTTGCATCGTCGCATAGTCGTTTGATGCTAGGAAGCGGGTAGTCGAGCGCATACCACCCTACCCACTAAACCCGCGACCCACACCCCACTTCTCCGACGCGGACTGGATCCTCCGCACAGACGTCAGCGCACGAGGTACGCACCCAACGTCCCATCTTCCTCTTCACCGTCTTTGAGCATCCACAATGCGATCGCCGCGGGTGCAATCGGAAAGAGAAGGGTTATCGCACGTGCGCACGCCTTCGGAAATGCACACATGTCCGATGACATTCTTTCCTGTGCGCCGAGCGAAGCTGTACATCTCTAGGTTGTAGCCGGCTAGCTTGCGACGTCCACGGCCGCGGTGTAAGGCGCATGGGAACTGCGTCTCAGGCTGAGGCTCTGCCAACACCTCACGGACGCACGTCGTAGTGCCATGCTGCTGGGATATAGACCCGGCCATGGAGTCTCTTTTGTGGGCTTTCTTACCTTCTTAGTTACAGTCTTTCTTCACATTTGGTCTATTTCCAGTACAGCATAGCGACAGCGATATACCCCACAGATCTTCCTTTCCTGCATTATCTATTCACATAACAAGACTGCGCAAGCTGTCACTGACAACGCAATGTCGACAACAGCAGCCGCCACTTCGCAAACCCTTAAGATGCCCGCCGCACGCGCTCTCGAGAACGCAAAGCAATCTTCAGAAGCTGTTCTAAGCGACGCATCCTCCGCCATGTCCAAAGCCGCCGAGAACCCCAAGAAGGCCACCGCCGACTTCCTACACACACCTTTCATGCGCGCAGCACTGCCCTTCGTAAACGGCGGCATCGCAGGCATGACAGCAACAACCGTGATCCAACCCGTAGACATGGTTAAAGTGCGCCTACAGCTCGCCGGAGAAGGAGTAAAGACCGGCCCCAAGCCAACCCCCGTCACAGTTTTCCGCGACATCATCGCCCAAGGCAAAGTGCTAGATCTCTACACAGGCCTGAGCGCGGGAATCCTGCGCCAAGCCGTCTACACAACCGCGCGCCTAGGCTTCTTCGACACATTCATGAAGAAACTAAGCGCGCGCGCCAAGGAAAACGGTACAGCCATCGGCTTCAAAGAGCGCGCAGGCGCGGGTCTAGCCGCAGGAGGTCTCGCCGCCATCGTCGGCAACCCCGCGGACCTCGCCCTCATCCGCATGCAATCTGACGGCCTAAAGCCCGTCGCCCAACGCGCAAACTACACCTCCGTCATCGACGCCCTCGTCCGCATCAGCAAGCAAGAAGGCGTCACGCGGTTATGGGCCGGCAGCTACCCGACCGTCGTCCGCGCCATGGCCCTCAACTTCGGCCAATTAGCTTTCTTCTCTGAAGCCAAACAGCAACTCAAGAACACGTCGTTGTCGTCGCGCACACAGACTCTGACTGCGTCGGCGGTTGCGGGCTTCTTTGCGTCGTTCCTGTCGCTGCCGTTTGACTTTATGAAGACGAGGCTGCAGAAGCAGACGAAGGGGCCGGATGGCACCATGCCTTATAAGGGCATGTTTGATTGCTTCAGGAAGGTTGCGAAGGAAGAGGGGCTTTTGAGGTTTTACCGTGGCTTTGGGACGTACTATGTCCGTATTGCGCCGCATGCGTAAGTTTTCCCTCTTCGGCTTCATGTATTGTGCATGTGCTAACGAGTGTGACAGGATGGTGACGCTTATTGTTGCTGATTACTTGGGCTTCATCACGAAATGAGAGTGACAAGATGAAGTCTTGCTTTTGATGGGGTTGAGGCGTTGGGAGTGAGGGTTTCATGGCGTTTACACGTGGCTGCTATCGCCATTGATGTTGTTTCGGCATTGCCTTCTTTCATTTAGGTCCAGAGCGCTGTACGCGCTGTTCCCTCTGGTTCCCAATCGCCAGTGTGGGCAGCAAATAATGTCATGACGTTTCGCGGTGCTCGTGCACATGCAGATACTACAAGTCTAGATATGCTACCACTTACCCATTTATTGAATGTGACAGTGCTACGTCTTGCGCATTCACCACCCAGAGGCCTCATATTCGGCAATCACAACGCGTTTGTCTTCACTACAGACCTTGTTCCACTGCATGTAGCTAGCCGCAGGCTGTGAATTTTATCGCGTCTTGGAATTCTCGTGCAGAAGCGTGAAGGCTGCAAAAAGGGATGGATACTGCATCTTTTGCATCGCATCTGCGTGCAACGCAGCAGTGATTACACAATGAGTATGTATCGTGGGAACAGGTAATGGGGACGACCTCTGGGCTTTTGACTAAACAAAAGATCCTATATGGCTACCTGGGCTCGATGGCCGAGTTTACAAAGCCTCTTGCAGTGATTCTGTTTAAGCTATTCAGTAACAACATAGCCAGTCGCTGCCCCACTGTCCACGCTAGACCCTCAGCGTATCTGAGTCGCGCTGGGATTTGCAGCAACGCAAGTTCTGTCGCAATAGCGACGTGGAATAGTGTATACAAGGCTCGGGTGGAACAGGGTCCAGGCGCCTGCGCTCAAGAGGTTAGCGCAAGTATGTGGTACCTCGGCCTACGCAGATTGGTCGCATGAAAATGTGGGGCTCAAGCCCCTATCGCCGAGCTCCCGACTTCAGACTTCATCTCTGATGTTCTTCCAGGACGTGTTCCCAACTCAGCAGCGCCCTTAGAATGCAGATACAAACAATGACATCATGTGGCATCAAGGCAGTAGGATGGTAGCGACAGCATGTATGTTTGTACGCATACGACGTATGTAAGTTCCAATGTGGCCCACCAACCAACCAAAAGAAATCCTAACAGCAATCCGAGTAGAAAGCGTTCAATCTTGCCGTCCCCATTGTATGAGGCCGAAGCCTTAGACTCCCCACTTCTCAATCTTCTTGTAAGACTTGTGCAAAACCGTCGCGGCCCGCCTTGCAACGCTGGTGCGCTTCACCACACTGACGGCGTCCTCGTCGACATCAACGCAGCCCGAGCTACCGACGGTCTCGGGTGAACAAAGCGGAGTTAGAGTCTTTGTGCTCATGTCGCAGAATTGATCGTCGGATCCAATGAAGTCGGGGCCCCAGGATGTGGCAGAGTCGCAGAGGTCCGCGGCAGTTTGGCTGGTCCAGTTGGAGACGATGAGGTACTCGTGCATCCATGTAGGGCGTTCAGGGATGCTTCGTTTGGCGGGTTGCGCTGCAGGAGAGGGTTAGTTTGATCATCTTGTATATGCGGGCATGGACACACATACCTGCAATTGGTCCACTGTCTCCTCCATAGATGGTCGAATCGCATGTCTTCTCCTCGTCAGCGACCTCCTGGACACTGCTAGCATACGCATTGGTAGTGAACTTGAGTGCTGCGTTCACGATGTCGTTTGTTTCGTCTGCAGAGGTAGACGTCCGAAGTCAGTATATGTCTCACATGCCTTCGTAGTCAGAACTCACCTTTGTCGAGCCAAGTACACGCGGGGACGTATGGCTTTGAGCTGTCTTTGAGATTGCCTGCAGACTCCCTGCTGTTGTACCACCTCTCGCCACAGTGGCGGCCAATGTCGCCAGTCCAAGCCCCTCCATCCGTATCGTCAGCTTGGTTGACGCTGATCCAGGCGATGCAAGTGGCATCATCGTTGTTGGACACGCCAATGTACTCCGCTCGCCGACCCGAGCCTTGGTCTACGGTCACATCGCAGAAGCTGCCAGGATCAATCCCACAACCGCCTGCCTGCCCGCTGAAGCGATTGCCTTCGCCCCACGCGTACACTGCGGCGATCGACCCACCCTAGAGTCTTCTTAGTCTTCACCAGTCTTTTGGAGAGAATGTTGTGGGCGCAACTTACCAGACTTTCAGACTCTTCGCCCACTCCGTGAAGGCCGGCTAGAAAGTATACCCGGTTAGCGGTGGAGTCTTCGATACTACTTTGAACTGTATCCTACCTTTGATCCTGATGCTTGGGCCCTGGGGCTTATTGTCGGGTAGTTGGGACTCGGTAAAGGATACGATTGTCAAAGCACCGCTGACAAGGCCAATTGCGTTGAAGAAGCCAGACATCTTCAGCTTGATGATGTTTTGCGCGTGTGAATATGATATTGATGAGTAGTGAATGAGACTTGCAAGCAGTGATGGGGTCGGAGGCATATCAATATATAGGATTGTTTCCAGAAGCTAGCAGTATCTGACGGCGGATTTTGTCGACAACCCACGTGTGTCCGTTTGCTGCCATGATGGTATCATGGTGCACGTAATCGCACGCAGCCAAGCGTATACCTGTAAGCATATTGATTGAAGTGGTACGAGGTTGACTGTGCCTCTGGCAAGCTCGGTGTATAATTAGACATAGATTGGGCAATTACCCAGGTAACTGTTGAGTGAAATGTATTCCTGGCGCCTAAGTGCATCACAGAACTCCACGTGCTCGCTTCCAGCGGATGAATAGCTCGGTTACAGCTCAACAAAAACGTATCTCAATGAATCCAAGACCTTGGAAGTATTGGTTGTGGCGGGGTCAAGTCATGGGACGCGTGCTATTGTGGTGCACACGAAGGTGTATAAGGATATCGTCTTCGAAGCGGCTGGTGCAGAGCATCAATTCCGCAACATCTCAATCAATTTCAGAAGTCAATTCCACAGCCTTCACTTTCGATCAACATGAAACTCTCTATCAGCCTGGTTGGCATCTTCCTCACAAGTGCTTTCGCACTTTCGGTCAAACGACAGAACGGAGTTCCCGACTGCATCGACGGCGATAGATCCGGAGTGGGCGATTCATTTGGATCCAGTGAGTTCAAGCAGCCTGGCGTGGATCTTTACTATTCAGTGATATGATCTGACATGTACGCATAGAGCCTGACTGCGAGGACGAGTGTTTCATGCCTGAGCAGTCTGGGGATGGGGTGGAGCAGATCTGCCGAGGCTATTGCACCACGTTCCCAGTAGCCACTGGGCCACTGGTGTGGAACTGCATGGGCTCACAGTGAGGCTATTTGGATGAGTGTTTGAGCTTGGAGAAGCGTACGTAGTAGCAGATCAGTTTCGACGTGATTGCGTCTATGAAGAATTACCTTGAATCGACCCACTATCTTGACTCCGCTTTCATAACTCGTATATGATACTCTTACGGTACCTTCTACCCGCTCATACAGTACTTCGGGCTAGCAGATGTCTCGGCATCTGCTTCCAAAGTATCCATCTGGACACACTACCAAGCCAAGAAGCATCACCGGCATGCCATGCAGCATCTCCGATGCAGTGTAGTCAAGGATGTACAGCGATCCTTACTTGGTGTGTTGATAAAGTTACAAGATATCGTCATATTGCCGATAGGTCTGTCACCAAGAAACATTGTGTCACCAAGATCATCTTCCGCCAAGATCGTTCTCCGCCAGATGTCATTTTCTCGAGCTAAAATAGATGCGATAACTTCTTCATATCATGCCTGAGAAGCTTAATGCATGCAATGCGGCTACAGCTCGGGTAGTTTGACTAGAGTCGGCAGCGTTGCATCTGCCACAAACGGACGCAAAGTTGTCACTGGAGTACGAAGTAAGCCAAGATGGAAAGAGCGGCATGATCCATAGTTGGAGATCCTGCCCTCATATTGACAAGGGCATCATCCTTCCCATGGCCCACAGCCGAAATAGTAGTTACACGGAGCCACTCCACAGTGAAAGGATTATGTTGAGTGCCCAGGTGTCTATCACCACTCAACTTCTATTGCATACCGAGGCAGGTACGACTTCGCCGGGGCACTCTACAGCACGAGTACCTACCTAGGTAGGTACGTATCCGGTTGGGTACCAATTCGAAGAGTCCGCAGTCAAGAGACAGATACTTAGATACCCTTCGTGATAAACGTTACAAGATGACGTCGGCCTTCGGCTTCAGCCGAAGGCTGTACATACGATCCGAGCCAACGGCAACGCTCGTGGGCATGCCGGCCCGGTTATACAGCGCGCGATATCAGTGGCTATCACACCCATTGGCACTTTCTCTTGGGCTCATCTTGGCCCTTTACCAAGATGGATAAGTCGGCAGGTGCCTTCAGTTCTATGCAGTTGGGGATAGAGCCGTCGGGCGTGATTAATTGGAAGGTGTGATTGGAGCTGCCAAGCCTCGTGACACAGCGCCTAGCGAACTGTGCCACATAAGCATCTTGGCCCGCGGGGCGAGCGGGAGCTTGGCGACCTCGGGACGCATTCCGTAGCTTGGCACCACGCCTCATCATAGTGGACGGCAGTAGAGCATTGCTGAAACGGGCATTCCAACTTAACCGGGCGCCGTCCTACGGATATCGGCTCATGCATGATGCCCAGGTGTGGTTGCAATCTAATGAGCGGAGTATCCGGTGGATGAGGACGATTTTACCCGTGGACGCAGTCGACTTGGCAGACTGCAACCCTATTATGCTAGGCCTCCCCAAAGAAACATGGCATCTGGATGAGGGCTTCGGAGCTTCTCTACTCTCTGTTGCACAAACGTTCAGCTTGTTTGCAGGCTATCATCTACTGATAACAACGCCCCAAAATCATCACGCGCACAAGACTACCTGGACATACATCGCCTGGGCATCCCTTCGCGATGCAGTTCCTAAATACCTGTAGACTGGCATCAGTCGCTCTACTGTTGTTTCCTTCCAAAGTACAAAGGTACGTGTCACCTACCGTCCGCATCTATTGTATTCGTCGACTGATTCTCCGCAGTGCCGCCAATTTGACCTTGCGCTTCTTCACGGAGAGCCAAGATGACACCTGCTCTTTCCGCAACAGCAGTGAAGCCCTGACGTTTACCTCATCGAGCATTCCCACCATGGATCATTGCTTCAACCTAGAAGATATCTTCGGCGGAAACACCACCCAAGGTTTCGTCAACCAAAGCGCCTACCCACCCTTCTCAGCCACGGCAGGCATCAACTGGTCGGTAGAAAACACCGCATTATACAACCCCCAAGCGAACTACACCAATGTTCTCTACCACCTACACGTGCCAGGAGCCGACGCAGCCGAAGAGTACGCAGATCGCCGCGTGAACATTTACCCTGCTAAAGACTGTTACAACGCGGACCCGAACAGTGACGCCACCATGCCACCACTACTTCCCTGGTATGGCTACGACTGCGTCAGTGACAGAGATGGAAACTGCGGCACGATCGAGTATGATGTCCGCAGCTTCTACCTCCTACCAGGCACAAGGGAAAGGGATCAGTCAGGCCGATGTTTATTGTCTGCGAAATGGGGTGCTGCCTCGAGTATTTACTCGTCTTCTCGTGTCGTTTTAGGCGCCGCTTTGAGCGCGTCTCTGGCCATCTGGTATGCCTGGTTGTCATGATAGTCCTGAGTTAGTTTTGTACTTGACAAGCAGTCGCCTACATGAACGCCTTTCGTTGAACTGTAGATTGTATCCAAAACTATTTATACCTGTACATGGACTATGGAATGTGTTCCAAACTATATCACATGTTTGCCGACGCTACCGTCACTAGCCACCTCGTTAACAATACCACTTTTGAGTGTATCATCCTACCTTCTTCTTTTTCATCCTCTCCTTCCTCATGTGTTGTCACACCCAACGACACGCAGTGTAAAACCCACACCTAGACCATCATGATAGGACCCCAAGATCTCATGAAACGCAGCGCCCCCGTATTCCGCAAGCACTGCATCAGCCAGCGAGCAACACCACAGAGCCAAACAGGCAGACAAGGGAGCACAGAACAGGACAAGCAAAGCAAACAGCACGGAGGAGATCAAACTGTGCGCAACTCCCGCAACTTCAATGCCCTCGTGAGACCAAGTGATGCTTAAAAGTCAAACGAATAGTGACAATAGAGGAAGCGGGACCATGACTCACACCATCTGAATGGACGGCCCAATAAGGTGCGCTCCACACTGTGACCATCCGACGTGACTGGAAAGTCACTATCGCCTCATGTGTACTGAAGATGGTGGGGCCCGCCCTTCCACGACCTCAGTGCAGAAGCGGCATGCCTTCGGCATGACAATATGATGTGGTCGGCGAAGCTGGTCTCGCCGCCCACATATACCAGAAACGTTCCAAGACACCATGTCTCATCTAGCAAGCACGCGAGCGAGGTTATCGGAGTGAGCAGCCACAAATATCATACCAAGTGCTACAGCCATCACATTCAGCGATCCCTCAATACACCAAGCTATACCCCCACACATCTCATCCACTAACCCCCTCCATCTCCAAATCACACCCGGAGGCAACATACCCTCACCTCCTCCCACCACCAATATCCTGGCCCAGCCTATACCCACTAATCTTCTCCCACTCAATCTTCTGCCTCGTAATCGGCAACTGCCTCCTCAACGCCTTGAACGCGCCTTCACTCAGACTACCAAACGCCCGATTAAGATCCTCTTGATACTTCTTCTCCTCGGCAGCAATCTTCCTCACAACCTCGCTTCCATTCGCACTGGCACCCGCACTGAGGCTCACCTCCTTGGTCGTAAGCAGACGCACGTTGCCGTCTTCGTAGTAGTGCACGTCGACTTTTATGCTGCCGGTGATGGAGCCGGAGGACGTGTCGTAGATGTAGGAGCTGCGCCAGCGGCCGTTCCAGTAGTTTGTGGGGGAGTACTTGTTTGCGACCGTGATGATGGCGAGGGATGAGGGGGACGAGGGCACGGGGTATACGCCGTGAGAGGACTTGGGGTAGTGTTCTGAGGCGTGGGTGCTGAGGGACTTGTTTAGGCTCTTGCTGTTGGGGTGAGGTTAGGTTAAGCTTTTATGCGGCATGGGTGTGTTGGTAGCCAATGGGTGTGCGCGAGGGATGCGCGGAGATATTGGCTTGGCGAGGGAGGGGCGGAGCGGAACGTACAGGAGCTCTTCTTGTGCGCTTTCTACGACGTAACTCTGCACAGCGCTGGCTTTGCCCGTGGCGTGGTCAAAGTCGAAGGAGCTTTGTGTGTCGATGTCGTAGTAGCGGCCGTCGCCTAATGAGTTGTACTGGCTGACTAGGACCTCGGTGCTGCCGCCGGGGAGCTTGGTTGTGGTGAATTGCTCCTCGTTGTACTTTTGGAAAGCGGGCGAGAGCTCGTTTTGGACGGCGTCATCGCCGAGGATTGACTTGATTGCCTTGGTGACATCGGCGAGCTGTGGTGCTGTTAGCAGGTGTACTGGTTGGAGGGAGCTCTGTTTTGGTGGGGGAAGTACCTCGCCAGGCGGCGCGCTGTCGATGAAGGAGGAGAGAGCTGCTGTGCGTGACATAGCTGCGATTTGGCTACGTAGCAGAGGGCGGGTATGCTTCTGTGGTTGTCTCAATTGTTTGGCGCGTCGTGGAGTTGCGGGCGGACGTCGAGGCGCGCAGCCGCTTAGTGGGGCAAGGGCCAGCAGGGCGAACAGGGGTCAAACATCCATGTGCCTATAGTCGATTGCGGAGGAAGCTACGTCAACAATGCAGTACACGCAGACGATATGCGCAGTTATTGTTTCATATTTGAATTGGGAAATTGACAATGGGTATCTATATATATCGAGCAACCATCGTTGGCCTCATTAATCCTGGAACGCCGCGCTAAGCCTTGATCAATGCTAATATTATCTTACAAGAAGTCATATGGCCATCACTCGATGCTCATCTTCATCAAGCCGTCGTTGGTATCTGTCATGCCCTGCAGACCTATCCGCTTTGGGCCCAGTGTCGGCGTCATGCTCATGCTGCCTCCACTGTTTGATCGCTCACCGTGTGACTGACCGCTGATCGATGTCTCTCGACTGGCTTTAGCATTCGTGCCCCAAAGACTGCTGTCCCTCTGTGCGGGCGACTGCGAGATGACCGGGCTGTTGTGAACACTGAGTCCTGGCGAGACTGCACGCCGTTTGATTGAGGCTTCGTCAAAGTCATCGTCTCGTCGGCGTTTGTTCGACTTCTTCAAAGCCTCAGCTGCTGTGGGGGGCTGCATTGGACCTGGTGTAGATGCTCGGGATGCTCCGCCATTCATGGAAGGCGAGTCCATGTTCATGTCCTCGCTCATTGCGGATGACTCTGCGCGAGGGAAGGATGGCGGTGGAGTATGTGCGGCGCGTTGGTTCCAGAATCCGTTGCTTATCGAGTTGCGACCACTGTGAAGACTACCAAATGCACCGAAAAGTCCCTTAGACGTTGATCCGTCCAGACTCATGTTGCTCTCGCTGCCCTCTTCCGGCACACCCTCGAGCGGACCGTCCAGCCCGGGTACTGTGGGTAGTAGATTGGGCGATGATTGCGCTGTATTAGAGGGCCGCTCCAGATCCGTGTCGCTCTCTCTCACTTGTCGGATGATCTCGGCTTCGCGGCGGAACTCGCTATCAACAGGTGCGGCTTCTTCGAATAGCTCCGCTCGGATGCGACCGAATTGCCTCGATTTGGGCTAGTGAAGTCAGCATCTGATGTCTGCGTGACAACGGAAGTACTTACCAGCAGATTGCCTCTGCGTGTGACAACCCGCCTCACCACACCTGGAGTCTGTGGCAGATTACCGCCCTCATCTCCGCTGTCATTACCAGACGAGATGTGAAGGTCGTTGGCAAAGAGCGACAGGCTCTCTCGTCGTGATCCCGCTTTCCGCATAGCCGCTTCTCGCGCAAAGTAACCCGTGTCTTTGCCGTTTGGCGGCGATGCTGGCCCAGGGCTTGCCATGGAGCTGTGTCCGCTGGCTGAGCTGGAGCTCTTCCGACTACGACCCTTGCGCAATCTTGCCCTATGCATGCTCGCAAAGTTGGGCTGTCCACCAGGCGAGAACAAGTTCGACCACGCGTTACCGGTATTGAGTCCTGGGAAGAGAGTGTTGGTCTTCGCCTGCGGGGTCATGATCATGGGGTCGTCGTTGTCCTCAGGGTCCAGTGGATCCACCTCGTCCGAAGAGCTGCTAGAGTCCTCAGAGCCCATCATGTTGATGCTGCCGACGGAGCTGGACGGAGCGGTTCTATCGCCATGGCTCCAGCCTCCTTGCATGCTCACATTGGGCGAGTCAAGCAGCATCGAGTTGGAGCGAGGCTTCCGCGGTGGTATCTTGATGCCCTTCTGCGTGATCGTCGGCGAGGAATCCGGCGAGGATTGGTCGGGGAGGGTCGAGTGGTGGAGGTTGGTGCAGGCTCTCGAGAACTCGGCACCGCGCGACCGTCGGGGCAGCACAGAGGCAGGCGACGCGTACGTGTTGCGTGAATCTAGCTGGGGCGAGAGGGGCACACGGGCGGCGAAGTGGGCGGGACTGGGCATGGGCGACTCTCGCGCAGGCATTTGCAGCGACAGGCCTCGCGAGAGGAAGTCGGGTCGACGCGGTGTGCTGGGGCTGGCGACGATGGTCTGATCGTCTTTGGACATGCGAGCGGGTTCGCGGAATTTCGGAGAGGGCTCAAGACGGGGCGTGCTGTCCGAGAGCGACCGTGCTTTGGGCGAATTCGTCTTTGACGGCGTTGTCGCCAGTTGAGGTTGCGACTCCATCATGCCTCCCTCGCCCTGTTCGGCGGTACTGCGCTCGCTACCGATGTCTGGCGTCATCGTCAACATTGAGGTGGAAGGTTGATATGACAGGAAGCGACCTGAAACGCATTCTCTCAGCAGCGCGCTGTGATCAGAGTCAATTTGTCGGGACTGGTGAATGGCCCGTCCGTTGAACGTCAATGTTACGAAGCGGGGCCTCTCGTCACGTGCAAGCCACCGTCATGGGTGAACCATGCTGTGAGGCTTTACCTACAACCACGCCCTTTGAATATCTCTGAAATGGAAACTTTTGTAGCAAAGGCTGTTTGCATCAGCTGTAGTACTGTACGAAACATATTGACAACTTCCATACGCCTTCGGTATGATGTTGATCATGACGCGTAGGCCACCCATAGATCACCCGTGCCTTCGTACCCCTGAACACTCTTCTCATGCTATTGCTAAGAGTCCACAATTCCTTGTACCCACTCGATGTCCTCCCAAGTTGCTTCCCAGATGTTGAGGATTGTCAATGTCCATTCCTTATCCTCGCGCTTCATGGTGCCAATGCAGCGGCAGATCCGCCCTTGCTGTAACAGTCTTCTGCTGTCGTACTCGAAGAGCTGCACCGACTTCCAGATAGCAGCATTGTACACTGCCTTGAGGTAAGGTGGCTTGGCGTGGAAGAGGTCGCAGAAGGTGAACTGCTGCTCTGTACTAGTCCGCTCAGAAGCAAGCACTCTGGCATACATCTCAATCATGATGTGCTTCCCTGATTTGGATGCCTGACAACTTTGGTAGATCACTTCACCGATACGGAAACAGGTCCTGAGCAGTAGGTTTGACGAAAGACCGATGATGGGTGAGCGATCACGGACAGCCTCTGGAAATGGTGGCCTGACAAATGGTTTGTGTATCTTCGATGAACCTAGATCGTCAGTCGCGGCTTGCAGGCGCGTCGTGAGAGTGCCCGGGGAAGTGAACTGCTTTGACACGGACTGGTAGGTCTTCTTGGTAGGACTTTCATCAAGCATGATAGGGGCATCCGCAGAGGTGCCGGGAGGGTGGTGCAGTCTGTCATCGCCATTGTTCACGGGCTGCACAGAGCGGTTCAAAGCAGGATTTGCAAGATCAGGGCATACGTCGTTGATCTCGGATGTCAATGTAAGCAGGTCATCATCGTTGATGTCAAAGTTGAAGTCGTCTTGCGCAAGCATCGATTTCTCAATCTGATGTGGTGCCAGGGATGCATCAAGTTGTTCAGGTTCACTGGTATCAAAGTCGTTATCGTCGAAATCAAACTCGCACAGTGCGGTCGGATACTGCACAGGCAATGTGGCTACTGTATCTTGGCTAACATTTCGTATGGTTTCAGGACTCGCGAAACCATAGTCTGTCATATTGCAGGCTTGACTGATACGGTCCTGGTGTGAAACCGCCGTTCCGTTGCCGGTTTTTGTCGATCGTTGTGTTTGCGCATCGTCAACAAATATGGACTGCGTTGTCATTGACAGCGGAGCCTTAGACCTAGAGGCCGCGGAATTGCGTGCAGGCTCTGTTACCCGACAGCTCTCCGATACTCGATGTTGTTCGGGAAGTCCGTTTCCTTCCGGATTCACGCGTCTGCCATCTGATGTGCTCCCTTGGACGGCCAACCGAGGTCGCTTGCGTCGAGGTTTTGGAGGCGGGCTACGCGGCAATGCCGGCGAAGGAGCACGTATTTCGAGATGCGTTGGCTCGTCCGCGCCACCAAGACCAAGATAGCGTGCGACAGTAGAATTGTGTCGCCGTCGCTCGTGCACGGCGGCTCTCCGGCGTGCCTGATTCTGCTGCACGGGTGCCGCGGTTGACGAGGGAGGCGTCGAAAACTGCGTCGAGGGCTGATTGATGGCCGTGAAACTAGAAGTTGACGAGCGAATGTGAGTGCATCTGCATACTTCAGGTTAGTTCAAGCGATATGAGATAAAAGCAACGTGTAGTGAGAAAAGGTGAGTGAGCGCGCGTCGGGCCTCTCACGCGTCATCACCAGTTCGTTCTCTCATTGTCCCCGTGTCCCCATCGTGATGCAGCGCGTTTGGTGCATCCATGCTGACTCTATCCGTGAAGCGACATGGAGTGGAAGCGGAGTGAGAGATGAGGTGAAGAAGGTTGATGTGGTGGGTCGCGACTTCCATGGTCCCTTACTCAGCCCAAAGCCACCCCACTGCGGGGGGCTTGCGCCCGACCAAGCAACCATAGCTTCATCTTATCGCGTGCGCATAGGCAACCATTACTACTTAGACTTCCGCTACGAAGCTCTGCCACCAGCTCTGACTTCCTGCAAACTTTGCACCACTCGTCAACACATGTTCCGTTGAACCCCGAGTGTTCTATTCTTACCTGTAACACCGGCTCTCTCCTTCCAGACCGACCCTCCGACCTTTCTCAGACCGTGGTGCAAACACCAGACCCTGATTCTGTCCAGATTCGTTCTGACAGCCAAGCAAACATCCTGTTCGGGGCGCTTTCTTTTTCTCGCCTCCCAAATATAGCAGGTCTTACCCTGAAGGGTCAAACGAAGCGACAAACGAAGCGACAAACGTACGATGCCTGTAAGTTCTTCTTCAGACTTGTCTCTCCTTAAGAGCGTTCAAATACCATGTTCTCTTCCGCAGCAGCCCCGTTTCATTCATCCTTCAAACCACCATTCCTACCATAGTTATGATTTCCCACGCTTCTTGGTATGACGGACAACCCCTTCTCTACGGAGAGACGCTTCATAGAACTTCTTCTTCGTATAGCAGTGCATCTTCTGAACTGCAAGCACTTCCTTTGTACCGCAAAAGTCTGTCATTGTCAAGCGAGTCGTCAGTCGAGGCGTCAATCAAACCCCCTCGCAAAACACTTCATCACCACAAGGACCCTAAAGCCTATGCGGACCTTCCGATTTTCGAGAACCCCTGCCCGCTATGCTTCTTTGAACACTGTCACACGGTACTAAGAACATGGATCAAACGTAGAAGCACGCTTTCTCGGCTGTCACGGTCCAGATCGATCGATTGACGAGCGAGCAATACGAGGAGAATGTAAGTTGTCCTGTTAAGATTGCATGTCTCTTGCTAATCAGTACAGGATGTCGGTGGTGTCGTTGATCTCATCGAGGTCATCCGCATCCAGGCATCTGGTCCTACGGAAGCAGCACGAGCTCTGCGAAAGAAGCTGTAAGCTGGATTTCCGCAAATCCACAACGTGTACTAATAAGTACGCAGCAAGTATGGGAATGTACATCGCCAGATCCGTGCGCTTGTCATAATGGACGCTCTAATTCAGAATGCTGGAACTAGATTCCAGAAAGCGTTTGCAGATGAGCCACTTCTCGAGCGACTCCGCATCCTGGCAAGGGACGACACAGTCGATGCTGAAGTACGGCAGAAGGCCAACGTTCTGTTCCGAAGCTGGGCTGTCGCATACAAGGGAACGCCTGGCCTTGAGCGGATAGCTGCACTACACAAAGAACTTCCTCGTACCAAACGTCCTCAGCCACAACAATCTCGGATTGTGCGACAGCAAGATGCCGAAGCTGCGCGTGAGCGTGAGGAGCATTCGCAATCTCCTCCTAGAAGCAGGCGACCGGAGCCACCCCATACGTCATCTTCACGAACGACCACACCTGTTGTACTCGGTGCTGGTACCCCTCTTCCAACCACTTCTCTATTCAAGAGGGACAAGAAAGACAAGAAGAAGACCAAGGGGCAGCCGTTCAACCTCGAAAAGGAGAAGGGTCAGATGCTTGAGACGATGGCATCGGCAAATGTCGCCAGTACGAACCTACTGAATGGCCTGCAACTCATCAACCGAGAGCAACAGCGTGTCAGTGAGAACGCGGAAGTTATGCGACGCTTCGAGACGTGCAAGCAACTCCGTCGCCAGATCTTGCGCTACATTCACCTGGTCGAGTCTGAGCAGTACATTGGCGGTCTTCTCAACGCCAACGACGAGCTAGTCAAGGGCCTCATGGCCTTCGAGCTCATGGACAAGAGCATCGATGATGACAGTGATAGTGATAACGAGGAGGGCAACGTGTCTGCCGCTGAAGCAGCTATGGCGAATATGGGTATGAATGAGTCCGCCCCTCCGAAGCCGCCGAGGCCCATGAGCATCTCCATGCCTCCGCAGCGCGTCGAGCCAGACAGTGAGCCAGAGGAGGATGAGGATGACCCGTTCGGAGACAGCAACGGTAAGATGAAGTCAAAGCTCTCCTTCGAACCCTAGCTAACGCGCTACAGCTGTCAAAACACCATTCGCAGAGAAGGGCCAACCGACCTGGAGGGACGTCTAATACACACAAGGCACTATGGGAACAAGACCTGCATGTTCACGGCGAGACACGGTGTTGGGCTCTCCTCATCTCATGTTCAGCTATACCCTTTTCCTATAGTTTCAATATTTAGAAAGACCTCTAAGCACATTTCCACCATCTGCCATGCATCTCCATCTTCCGCATGCCCCGCGCGCGCCTCTGACCGAACGCGCGGCATTAGCCACGTTCACTGCCACGCGGGCGACGTCATGCAGCCCCTAGCGTCGGCCTGTCATTGGCCTAGCGCCACGCGCAGCATCGAAGCAGGGCTGGATGCCCTCTGCGACCGTATTAATCTCCCCTTTGCCTCCTCGATACCACTGCCTACTATCTCACAATAACCCTCACCTTTCACGCACCTTCATCGCATAAACTGTGAGTCCAGCCCTGATCTCGTGGCCGTGAACACTGCTAACGTCATCGCAGCGCAACTCCGTCATCTCTCTGAACCAACAGTCACGAACCCGCGACCGCCAACCTCCGAGTCTTAATACGTCGTAAATACACTCCGTCGTCGCATATTCATATTTCGCAATGCCTGCCTCTACCAACTCCGTCTCTTCGGCCGCCGGCTCGATCGTTAAGCCTCAGGGCGGAAAGTGCAGCTGCATCAGCACCGATGACTGCAGTTGCTGCTGCATTCCTTGCACCGTCATGTAAACGCGACGGCAATATGAAGAGCCGCGGACGGCTTCGACGCATGGCGGCGCCGTCGCGTGCGAAAGCGGAAGCGGCAACAGTCGGCACGTCACGGACTGCACGCGCCAGACGATGGGCCCGATAAGGGAATGGTGATTGGCATAAGGTGTTTTGGGACATTTTGAGCGAGCATACCACGACAGGAGGATTACTTTTGGAGTTTTAGGAATACAGCGACAGCTCATGAGCTTGTTGTTAACTGCTCATAGCAATAGGACATTTAGATCTTTCATCCTGCGCGTTTCTGTTCTGAACTCCCAGACCGCCCTTTTTCGCACCATGCATCAGCGAGCAGGGAAAGCTCTTGCGATGCGTACTCTACCACGACTTTATTTCTTGTCGCGCGGCTCTTGGGCTATGCCTCGATGTTTCAGTGCTTCGCGCCTGTGGCGAATGACTTGCCTCAGGTATCCGCCACACTTCAACCTGGGCGCTTAGAGACAACACACAGCATGCGGCACAGCAGCGCAATACTGATGCCTACCAGAGATTGCTAACATGTAGTATCAATCGTTTCCTACCCTGTATCACCATCGCATTCGCTTTCCGACGTCTTCCCACCCGCCAGCGTCGATGTACCTCTCCACACCTTCTTCGTCGCCTTCCCCCATCCTCAATCACGCAACTACAGACCCAACATGTGGGTTCGAGGGGAACAACGACATCTACGGCATCGGGATCCGGATCGGTATCTATGCGCAGATCCTGGCTGTGTGGTTCGCAAACTACTTCCTCCTCTCTGAAGCCCAGGTACTCCGCGACTCGGTCAGCATCTTCAGCGTCGCAATCCTTATCGTCACGTTGATCTACGCTTCTAATCCGGCCGATGTGTATGCCGTTGAGGCATTCGTCTTGCTACAAATACTGGCATGGAGTTGCATAACAGGTGTGCGCGCCAAGTCGTCGTACAGCGAAGCGACCTTTTCGCGCGGCAGCTTTCTGAGGAGAGTCGTGTGCGAGATCGTCAATCTAGTGAATATTTGCCTGCATGTCTGGTTTTGGTGGGCAGGTTTGGATGATATGAAGAAGACGCCGTGTGGTACGTGGTTGATGATGTATGTGGTTAAGACGGATCTGTTTGGTTGGGCGAGGAAGGTGATGATGGTTATGAGTCTGTTCGTTTTGCTTTGCACCATCTATTGGATGGTTCTGGGGTTTTTGAGACCGTGGACTGCTTGGAAGGTCAGCGAAAAGAGAAGGCAGTTCGTCGAGGCGGTTAGGTCTTGGGAGGAGTCTCGGGGACAAAACCTTAACGAAGAGGCTGTTGAAGAGAAGGACACGCAGGATGCCTCAAAGCATGGGGCATCTCACGAAGCATGTTCGCAAGCTCTATGCTCACGCTGTTTACCACCGAGAGCCGACTTCGGACCCGCCCGCCCACTCAACTTAGTTCGCACGCGTTCAGATCCCCTGGCGCAAAGGACAGCAGAGTGGAGCTACTTTTCTCGCATCATTCACCAGGGACACTCCAATCGATCATCCCGCATCACCGTTCAAGAGGTCCCTTCTCCTACAACACCGACTTCGCTATCGTCTTCTCACACCAACGCAAGCATCTCTCAACCTTTGCCGGACCTCTCCATCATCCAAGAAGTCTACGAGAGCGAATTGTACATCAAATACTGCGTTGCAGCAAGTCCATACCAATTGAGCACCGACGGCAAACCTCTCACCTTCCCAGTCATCGCACGATCGATTCTTTTTCCGAAAAGGTACCGCACCGCAACCACTGAGAGACCAGCACCGCCATCTTGGTTCCACTGCCAACTACACAGCTATATAGCCTTTCTGACATGTCGCTTCCCACCCCAAGCTTTCGTCATTTACTCGCATCTACGCCAATCCCATCTTCTCGATCCACTCAACGGACCTTTCCAAACATACGCCGCTATAACATATACATCAGCAGCTTCGACCCCGAACATCATACCACCGTGGACTTCCGTATTACTGGCTTCGTCACTCCTGCTTACCAACCCTGCAATGCCAAAGAAGATCTGGCTAGGGTGGTACTACACCATCCTCGATCTGCTCATCCATGTCATTGTCATCCTGCAGCTCGAGTTGACGCTACACTGGAATCACGTGAGTGGTTTGAGTGGGCTCTGGACAAGTGTTGGGCAGTTGATTCCTTTCATCATTGGTGTTGGTGGGTTGGGGTTGGTGATCACCAGATGGGTTGTGCGGATGTGGGTTAAGAGGATGATTGCAAGAGGGGAGAAGAGTGGTTGGGAGGTCGATGTGGATGAGAGTGAGAAAGGCGACGGAGATGATGAAGATTACGTTGTGGATGGTCTTGAAAGAGCAGGTGCTAGGCACGGGTACGAAAGGTGGAAGAAAGTACATGCAGCAGGGCAAGCAGGATGAAACGGATGACGTATGCTGCAGATAACAGCAATACCAAGACACGGTTCCGCCCCTCGTTGATCGGTCAGTCTGTGATCGGTTTGCAGAGTGAGTTCCGGCCCCCAACTCTTGCGGCGCAGCGAGGCAGACTCTTCATCCGCTGTGCCGCATGCGACCCGACAAAATGGCGTCACAGCTGCACATTTATGTATTAAGGTATCACGAATCTTCTTTCTGCGCTTACTTCCCACAAAGTACAGTACAAGGGCGCATCTCAAGTCCATCGCAATGGCTGCATCTGCGAGCTACGAGAAGGAGCCTTTCATAACGCTGACACGGGGATCATCACCTGCACGAACGCCAAACTTAGGATCACATCCACCATCACAGTCGCCATGCACTCTACCACCTCCTCCGTTCCCTAGCAAAACAACCAATAAATTACGGCATCCTCGGGTTCGTCGCAACAGACCGCGCACCTTCTTCAACATACGCAACATGGATAGGCTCTTGAGCTTCCTGATCATCACAGTTGCTTGGATCATGTACCTCATCATGCTCCCCTGGCTATCGCCTTCCGTAAACTGGAGCCCCTTCCTCGCCTTTTTCTTTCTCCCGCTGTGGGTGATCACAGGCACCCGTCTTTGGAGAAGTTATAGACGCTATAGAATGGATAGAACGATTGCAGATGATGAGGCTGTCATCGGGCTGTTAGATGCTGACGAGGTTTTGGAGGATGGGTTGGATTTGTATGCTGTCGATTATAAGGATGGGGAGGAATTTGGTTTGGGAAAGTGAGAGGGTGTTGAGACAGTATCGCTTGCGGCGGTACACGCTCATTGATTCGATGTTTGGCTTGTGTACTGATGTCTTCATCTATCTTGACGCCACTCAAACTAGGAAATCGTTTTTGGTTCGGGTTGCATATGCTGCCAAGAATATTTCGCTAAGATTAGACATCAAGTGGCGCAGCAAGGCAGATTCCCTAGCGCGTACCTTGTGTGCTACTGTGCCGCATCGCGCATGAACACAGCCTTCCTCTACTCATATATTCCAAACACAACTTCCCTTGCTGCGTTTCCTGTACGAGACCATCTCCCCATTCTCGTCAGCATTGGATCACTATTACAACAATATGTTTTCGCAAAAAGAACACTTCATGCCACAACCCTCGGTTTACAGCGAGAAACAGCCAGATGCTCATCTACCACGATCCAACCCTCGACCGACTCTTTCAGGTTTTCGACAATGGTTGGATGAACTTGATCACTTTCGCTACGAAGATCAGCCACTGTCCTTCCGCACGTTCGGGTTTATTACCTACGACACGTTCCTCAAATACATTTGGCTGCAAGTTTTCCGTTGCCTCCTAATTCACCAAGGAGTCCGTCGTCTCTATCCTCCACTTCTATTTGCAATCGGGGGGACTATCATAGACTTGCTATGGAAGAAACTGGCGAAGGACAAGTGGAGAGTGAGCAGAACGATTGGGGATGACGAGGCAGACGTTGGGTTGATGAAGAGGAGCGACTTATCGGACGGAAAGGTGGACTTTTATGCGGTACGGAGAGATAAAGATAGGGGAGTTGAGCTGGCGAAGAGTCAGGGATTCAATTGGAGATGGTGGACTGGACTTGAGACGGCGAGGAAACAGGGATGCGGTTGGAGATGGTGGGTCGCTTTTGTTCTGTGGCAAACTGTATGCAATGTTGCAATGATGTTGACTGTGGCGTGGTGGCAATATCGAACGGATGTACGTGAGATAGCCCTATCTCGCGGCACTTATGGCCCCATTTCTCATTCAAAGATTGGCTGAATGCACGGCTTTCTTGACGAACTCTTGTTCGATCGCCTTCGCAACTCAAGTTACACAACATCCAGTCTGCATCTGATCTAGCCCAAACAAATGGATTTCGTATAGTCGTGGACTTGCTTTTTTCTGTGGCTGACGTAAGCATCTAGGCAGTCAGCGTGATGGTGGCTGAGCTGCACGAAGGGAAGAGTCAGCTGCAGCGACAGCCGCAGCGAATGTCTTATTACCGGCTTGGTTCCCATGTTCAATTTCGACTTGAGTTTCGATTGTTCGTCAACATTGGGTCGATATACGGGCTCTAGAAAATGTGTTCAAGACAATACCTCAGTATGGATGCCGAGTCTAGCGAGTCAGTAGCAACAAGGCACGGTGTTGATCCTCCTCGATTGGCTCAATACCAAGCTACAGAAAGCCCTCAGGCGAATCCTGGTCCACCATACCGGCCTGCAAGAGTTACATCCGAGAGCCAAGATTTGGAAACGATCGATGAGGCGATGACTCAGCAAGCGTGGTCAGAAGGCAGAGGTGGTTATAACAGAGGCACCTTTCAAGACTTTCAGAATTCATTACCATATCCCGACTGGCCAGACACAGCAGCCGGTGAAGATACATCTTTAGTACATTTCCCGGATCCTGCAAATCGCGTCTCAATCTCACCACGACCTACATCACCTGTCATCTCATCGACATTACCACCCATCAATCGTCACCCACACATATCTCCACCGGCATCAACTGCAATTGATCAGTCCACGGCTCTCCCCCCGACCCAAACAGCAACCTCACCAACGATTGACGATTGGAGCAAACCAACGTGCTCACTGGATCTCATGTGCTACAGGCCTGGTAGCCAGGGCTGTATACGACGTCAAATCCAAGTGGCCAGGAAGTCTTCGGAAGAATACCCAGCTATGATACAAACCGACCAAGACTTTTTCCAGGCACTTCATCGGGAATATGAACAGCATATCTGTGGTTTCTGGCGACGATACCTGTCACTCAAGACGCTTAGGCAGATCCGACTCTTATCCTTCACACCCATGACTCGCCCAGAAGTTGTGCCACTGGACGATTTCACTCTACAGGAGATCTTCTATGCGTATCAGCACCCAGAGCATATCAAGACAGAATCGGAGTGGATTGACTGGGTATTCCGACTTCGCCAAGCTAACCGTCGCCATGCCCTAGAATTTGTTGAGGGTTGGAGCGGCTTCCGCATTGGACTGATTGGATCATTACCCTGGGTAGTGGCAACTGTAGTGGGTGTTGTATGGACGGTGAGAGATGGTGACGTGCAAACGGCGTTCACGGTCGCTGCTTTCATACTTACTGTTGGTACTTGTGAGTCAAATCGGTCGCTGCACATGTAAATCTCCCGCTAATCTACGACAGCTTTGCTGGCACTTCTTGCTATTGTCAGCAAGATTGAGTCATGAAGTGTACCTTGATACCTGTGCCCCCATTGGGGTCTTATGATTCAGACTCTTAGTCCCCAGGGTCTGCTTCTGTGTCGCCCACGGCGAAGTACCGCCGTGAACCGTACAAACACAAGATAGCCCCTTCACTCCAACAACCTTCGTTGATATCGCTTGACTCAGATTCATTAACAGACGACGTTGACAACGCAAACAATTTCATCGGCTTGAGACCTTCAAACACCACCTCGGCATTCTTCCGAATTCCAATCCCGCCAGCCGTCAACAGCGAGATACAGCTCTGCTTTTCGACCATCGCATTCGTTGCCTCATATGTCGTATACAACATGTTGCACCTCCGTAGCACTATGACGCGCGTTCTCCTCTTCGGCAGACTCGCTCCATTTACGAACATTTTGTGGAAGTTGTGTGGTCGAAGACTGTTCCAAGAGTGGCGACACAGGAGGGTGTTGTGCGATGACGAGATGAGAATGATGGACGAAGACAAGGCATTATTGGGAGGGACTGCCATCGAAGCGCTTGGTGCCGGCGACACGGATGACGATGTCTGGTGATAGCGTGCCTAACGGGCGAGTGCGAGCTCCTGAATCTCCTATACGAGCGCTTCTGTAGAGTTTTCGTTCTCCAAGGTGCGGCGCACTACTGTTGATGCTTTTCCCCGAGCGTGCTGCAATTGACGGCGTTGTTTACACGCAAACCTGCCTCGTTGCCTTGCTGCCAAGCCTACCTTCTTTTGCGCGCCGTCTTCCATGTTTGCGATTGTCAAGACGACCTCAAAAGATCTTCTCTCGAGTTTTTGAATGGCTTGGACAACTCTCTTGATCATGGCGCGGTCGTTTCCGCTCACTTCGTCTTCGAGGCTCGTTGGAGAATATCGAAGGTGGTGCTTGACAGTACATATAACCGACGGATGTTCGCAGAAGATCTGTATAGTCCGCAGTTGGACATTTGGCGGACATCGTTTCTTGATCGTGCTGGAGGCCAGACCGAGAGCGTGTAATATAGCAAGTAGCTCAGCTCTTTCGCGTGTCTTGACGTTTTGGGTCGGAAAGTTTGCGCGTGTAATGCCGTATCTACGCTCTTCGGTAGGCAGTAGTTCTGGCATCAAGGAGCCCGTTTTTGCGCATCTAGCCTGCTGCGAGACGCCGATACCAACACCCTGCCCTTTCACGTGGTCCACGGCAGTATGTAGCAGCAACTCCAACTTGACCTTTTGTGGGAATACGGAGTTCATCGAGTTGAGCTGATAGCGGTAAGTTCTCGTTCGTTCGTTTCGTTGTGTGTGGAGTGCAGTGAGATGTTGAGCGAGACGACTTTTGCTCGAACAAACGCCACTGGACTAGCGAGATGACTGTACCACGGTTCATGTTCACCTCATCCGCTCTACCGGAACGACATGGTCAACATCATTGAATATATGCTCATTCGGCCATTTTGATTGGAAGAGTCTATTCACAGATCATATGAATCAAAAGATGTGCCTTAGTCACCTTTCTTTCCCGACTCCTCATCATCCATCTTTCTCTCTCGCATCAGCCTTCGCAGCAAAGGGGTTCGGCGCCCTAATCGTACTATCCTCATCATCAGTTGCTTAAGGGCACTGAATCTCCTTCACACAACAAGCACCAATAGGGTCAGACCTATCGTTACTAGGAAGTACAAATACACCCAGTATGTCACCTTAGCGCCATTGTTGTCGGGAGAAAAGTCCCAGAACGTAGTACTGAAGAATGTTGCAACAAAGGTTCCGGGCAAGAAGATGAGAGTGATCGCTGTGATGAGTCGCATGTCGGCACCGTACCGGTGGTTGAGCTGGTTGTCTGCAAAAGTTGAGAGACGAAGTCAGTGTGTGGTTTACGTGCAGGTCATGTGTCATTCTCGTACCTCGCTGCTGGAGATCCGCGTATACCTGTATTCGTGAGCGTACTATTTTCATATCTTTGATGGCTGTTACGTACTGTTTGTACCATGGCCTGAATTAAATCCTTACTTCTTTTGTTGAGAGAGCTGATGTGCCCTAAACTTTCCTGTGTGTATACCAGCTGCTCTCGTAGTTCCTTACGTACACCGAGGCAATATTCGCCAGGTAACCTTTCGATCTGGCTTTCCAAGCGATTTTGTGCAGTCGACGTCAAGTAACTGATATGATCGAGGGTTGCAACCCTAGATAAGAGACGTTTTAGGCGCTGAGGTATTTGCGAGCTCTCTGGGACTCGCTCCAAGTCAATTTCGTCATCTTCACTGTCGTAGCCCATTGCAGTTTCCATCTTTTGGCAATCGTCAGATATTGGTATTCCCATGTTTCGAACATATTGTTCGTTCATGGACAGTAGAACTACCGAAGGTAGGAATGGGTTGGACGCAAAATTCTGAGCGTGCTGAACGCGTGTCACGATACGGTTAAGATCGTCTCTCACAAGGCATAATGCAGATGTCTGACGTGTGGCGCTATTGTAGGTGGTCGTAATTACAGTTCCTAGGCTTTGAAGAAACCCTGTGATGATTTGTCAGTTCTCGTCAGATATGTAGGCATTGCGGTTGAAGTCAATTTACCCTTCCAGTTGGAGTCATGCAGTAGAGGGGAGAACGCCATCGATACCTCTAGGGTCAAGCCGAACGAAGGGATGTAGCTATATGGGATATGCCAGTATGAGTCCATAGCAAGAACACTAGCAAGCGAATACGGAATCAAGCTGTACTCGAATACTCCTTCTGCTTCGTGGCAGTCAGTTATGAGGCTCATAATAAGTTAGTAGAGTTCAGAATGTCGTGACTAATTATGCTAACAGTTCAAGAGACCACTTTGTATCCGTGGTTGGTTGCGTCGTTCGCGCACACAGCATTGGTATATCCCTTTCGCGAACTGAATTTCGAGTGAATTTGACCCCGTCCTATATAAGCTTAGCCTTGTCCAGGTATGTGCCCTGAACATGCACTCACGCTGGTCTCATGTATCGAAACTATGACGTGTTTGCCCCGCGGAACCAACTTTTCTGGGTGTCTCTTCCAGTGCTCATATCTCCATGAGAGATGATCTACTGCCGCCATCGCAGATTTGCCGGCGGATGGGATCATGTATGTAAGCTGTGAACGCTTCGACAAAAGAGCGGAAAGGGTGTATTAAGTACGCAAGATAAGCGTAGATCAGGCTGAAGATACAGACCGCCAGCTTATGCCCGATAGATGTGATGCAAGCCATCGCAGGGCGATCGGTGAAGATTCGACGAATAGAAAAGCTACCAACCCAACTTCGTGTAGCGAGAACACGAGGCTGAACAAAGCTGTGACGGACACCGGAGGTGGCTAAAACTCTTGTCGCATACATACATCCGAGTCTCAATAAGTAATTAGTCATTAACACGATGTATACTCCTACTTTAAAAGCATTTCCAAGAATGCGACGCAAACGCTTGCATCCTCTGGTGCGGATCGAGCGCTTGCTGACGCGAACCACAGAAGCAACGACCTGTGAACGCCGCCCCTATCCGCAACGCAAGATATTGCAACAAGCCAGGGATCTAATTTCCGCTTGCTATGAAGGATGGCTAGATCGTGGTCGTCGGGCTGTGCAAAAGTGAGTTGTTCCTCAAGGCGTTCCTAATCCTGCAAGGCTGAGCGCAGCTGAGAAGGTGGCAGTCGACATGCAGCCTAGGTAAACTACCGTCTGTGTAACGGCACGGCGCCAAATATAATCATTTCCGTGCAGGAGGCAAGGCTGGTCTGCCTGATCGAACGTTGGCTTTTCAGCAGCTCCTGATGATTCACCGTGACGCGTCGCAGTCGCGGATTCAACAGCGCAAAATCGAAAAACATCATTATTACTTCCCTTACACTCGCATTTTCGTATCTTCGAAAACGATCATGTCGCTATAGAAGACGAATTAGGTGCCAGGGAGAGATCTGGTGAAAAGGATGGTATTGCTTTGATTCCGAGAGCTGAGCGCGCGCTCCCAGGTGAGCGCCCTTGTGCTTACATCATCGATTACTAAGACGTTAAATGCACCTACCAGCGCGTCGTTTTGGGACACGGCCTGTCACGAATACATCACACAACATCAATCGCGAATTTCTGTCACACGGCCACGGGGAGAGATAAGATGTGACACATGCCACAATTTCCGCACTAAAATTGCACTTAGGATAGGCCGCAGGGGACACATACTCAGGATCAGTGCACGTAGCCCCTAGTTCATCCTCCCCATCCACTCTCCATGCAGCATGATCGATTCCATGGTAGCCACGATCTTCCCGCGACATCTTTCTCTTCGGCTCTCCTCTGCGACAACAGGCCGATCGCGCACACTCTGCAACCACCTATCCAAGTCCTCGAAATGCTTCTCCAGCTTGCTATCAACGCTCTCAGCGACCGGTGATGGCGATGCGACAGAGTTGAAGGTACTGGAATTCGATGGTAGAGTCGGAAAATCCGACGTGTTCTGTGCACGCTCAAGATCCTCTTCCGCCTCATCCACTAGTCGATCAATCTCTTCCGGTACCAAGCCCTCGCGATCGAGTATGTCCTTGATCTTCCCCGCTACTGCAATCTGTAGCCTCGCCGTAGACTGCCGCTGTTTGAGCGCGACAGCAAAGTTCTCCAGAGACTCCGTAAGAGCGTTGTTGTCGTTCTTGATGCGGTTGCCGCAGTTCCTCTTCGCGCCCTTGACTTTAGGCGGCGCAGCCATGGTCTTCGCCTTCTTGGTAATGAGCTCGACGTAATCGATGAGGGTCTCATAGTGATCCAAGTAGGCTTGATAGTATCTTAGCCGCATCTCATTTGTTTTTTGGTGGAAGGCGCGGAAATAGGACGCCCTGTACGCCGCGGTCTGGTCAAACGCTTCCTCGGCCTCTTGCACCCTTTTGTCACAGGTATGTGCCATGTCGAGTGAAAGGCGGGCCAAGTCTCTCATTCTGTCAACGATCTTCTCGTACGATCCTACTATCCGTTCCAGATAGGCCTCGGAGGTGACTTCTGTGAATACCATGAAGATGATGGGAATGAGGAATTGGCGACCTAGGAGCGAAGATGCGGGCTGGATGAACACAACGTGGATCAGTGTGTAGAGAGCAAGAAGTAACAACGCGCCTGGCGAGAAGTAGCGTCGGCGACGCGGCGATGTGTTAGCAAGTGTGCGCAGGACCTGGTCGAGCTCGTCCATCATCGCATTATCGATTTCGTGGAGCGTCTTTTCAGCTTTCGCTTCCGAGATGAGCGTGTCCTTGTTGATGTTGGGGTCCATGGCAAGCGTCTTCGGAGTTGAACATAGGGCAGGTGTAGACATTGCGCTCGTTGCCATCGCTATCTTTCCTTGGGATGACTCGTAGTGTGGTAGTATAATTCGAAAGGACACTGACTACGATGAAAGACGTCTTCATATAGGCGATGGGTTGTGATGAATTATACTACGTCATTTGCTATTTGTTGTTGACATCCAACCCATCAATCAGGCAACTACGTTACATGACCCCACGTAGTTTGCCCAGGGGACTTGCGAGAAAGAAAACGCCATCGTATCTCGGGAAACTGCGACTGGGTGTCAACTGTCAACAGCTTGTAGGAAAGCATGCGCTGCTGGATGCGCGACTTCATGAGTAACAGTTGCTATAACAAGTAAAGCGTACGAAACGCTCGCACAGTATATTAGTATATTATACTTGCAATTTCTCTTATTTATAAGAGTATCTTTTTATTAAAGTTATTAATATTATAAAAGTTATAAGTAGCTTATTTTACTCTATATTACTATAGTACTATAAAATAAAGTAAATAGTAA